>JAOBRB020152009.1:0-12986 GCA_027575285.2 Zoanthus pulchellus
CACCAGTACTTATCGTGCGGATGGCCATAGTAAATGTAACAGTAGAGGAGAATGTGATATATACGATTCAAACTGAATGATGCAATATTGATAAGTATCGTGTTTTTAGTATTTTTGTTTTTATTTAATAACTTATAACAAAATATTTGACTCTAATGTAACATAAAAAAAAACAAAAAATGTGAAGTGAAAGATTTCCAAGTTGTTAACAACTGAAGGTCTGAAACCTCGTGATGACACTTCTCTTAGTGACATATGGGATAAGCTTGAGATTGTCAGCCTTGATATTTCCCTTTGTCAAGCACGCCTTCGATGGTTCAGCCATACACAGAGAGCAACAAGCTCAATATCCTCCATCAGGAACTTTGAAGAAGAAGGGCATAGGCAATGAGTTAGACTGAGGAAATCATGGGGCGAGGTTGTCAATTGAAAGAAGATTTGAAGGCATCTCACCTACCGGCAGATTTTTCCACCAACTGAGGTGCATGGAGGAATTCTGTGAAAGCCATGCAACATCATATACTCTTAAGTTGACTAATGACATAAATAGATAATGAGTGTGAGTGAGATTAAGCTTAAGCAGGAAATACATAATTATATTGTTTAGAAGTTAAAAACCACATTTTATTAAAATTTCTTGACTTCATATACACTCAAGATCATTTTTCAATTTTATTATAACATAATTTTTTTACTACGTGATGCCCATCAACAAATCATACAGTTAGATAGACACAGTGGTTTAGCTTTTACAAAATGAAGCTTCTAAATAAACTGTCCATCTGTATTTGGTACCTTATTATTTTTAAATTCCTATAGTTGAATGGCAAACTCATTCAATCTGTTTTTAATTAGTAGTCTGTTGTTGTGAACCATGCTACGTACATATTATACATATCAGTTCAAAATATGTTCTAGAATCATGGGAGTCTGTTGTTCATTTAAACCAATACAACAACAACAACAACAACAACAACAACAATCCTTTATTTGCAATATAGATAAGATTCAACTAAATACATTTTTCTTTCAAAGCTTGGGTGCAAGGAATAGAATAGTTGTAGAAGGAATCTGTGGATCTGACAGTTGAGATATAAACTATATAGTCCAGTTTGTTTCACTAACATCATGCTAAAATGATACTGGTACATCATCTAGCAACATTGTCCTTTTCTGGTCCAGAAAACAAGATAAGTGACATTTTCAAAGTGGCTGACTCTTGAAGGCACCTATCTTGTCAAAATTGGTTATTACTGATTTGAATACAGCAAAAAATGTTGTTTAAGAAGTGCTCATATTGATTTTGCTGTAAACTTTTAGTTTTGGAGAAATGGCACTTTTGACAGTGTTCAATAACTTGCATATTTCTTTAGATATACAACGATATTTTGCAAAACAAACTATATCATGATAATTGTGGGACTTTGCCATTCCCACGTTTTTTCAAAGTTTGTCACCACTTCTTCAATTTTTACTGACATTTACTAATTGACTGCGCATGCATGCCATCCATCATTGAATTATTGATCTTACAGTATCTGTAGTTAAAAATTGAAGAGTCACAATCAGGTATAAAATTGTAAAATGATAAAAGACGTTCTCAGGTTAGAATTTTATTTTTAAAAACACAAGCTTTGGGTTGTCAAACTACAAAGGTTTTAGTTTGACAACCGAAAGCTTGTGTTTTTAAAATTAAAATTTTAACCAGAGAACGTTTTTTACCACTTATCTATAGTGTTTGCTTGTACCCCATATGACTGTGAATCCTACGTTGTGTAATCCTTATCTGGCTATGATTCTACCATATTCCTCTTTATATTGCTCATTACTTTAATATTTTTTTTTCTTTTTGAACTCACTGCATATCTTTGATTAATGTTTAGCTAAAATTTGTATACAGAATTGTCAGTTACATATTATATATACTGAAACTTGTTGAGCTGTTGAGCTGTTTACAATTGATAGATGACTCAATATATTGATTATAAATATATTTAATCTTATGGCATTAGTGACAGTAATGGTGGTGATAACGATATTTTGTTAACTAATCTGTGGTCCTGCTTCGCTTTACAGTTGAAGAAAATATTTTTTCTCTACCCTGACCCTCACTTTAAAGAAAGGAAACACAAATGGAGAATTATAAGGCAAGTGTCATTGAACTATCTTTTGTTTTTATAAATTTTTGCCCTTTTTTCCTTCAACCTACTATAACATTCAGACTTACAAGTTTTTTCATGAATTTTTAGTGCTTATTCACACTTACAACTAACTAATTTCAATTGTTAAAAATTGTAAGTTACAACGCTCAGTGCATTTGTACTTCATGTCACGAATACATATATATAATTTATATTTATTTTATTTCACTTTATTTTATGGTAGAAAATTACTTATAACGTTTCATTTAATATATTTTGTCCCCTGTGCAGCAAAAATCTTCTTGCTGAATATGCATATGTGATGGCCGTTGGAGTAAGTGTACCTCTTAAAACTATCAATGTCATGGTTGAGGGTTAGGGGGGAGGGTGACAGTTGAAGAAGAAGTTTGTCTGTGGGGATTTCCTAGACCACATATTCATATTACTAAGGAAATCTCTGAGTGGCTTGGATGTTTCAGCTTACTTTGGTGAAAATTTACTTAACTAGTTTGTCATTACGAGAAACTTTCTCAACTCCGTTACGTTAGCTGGCTCTAGCATTTCTGAGATAGCTTTGATCTTTGCAGGATTTGGTCTGATATTGGTTGCGTTTAACACATGACCTAGAAAAGTAACTTGGTTCTTCGAAAATTCACACTTGATATTCAGGGCCCAGTTGTTCAAAGGCTGGTTAAATTTAACCCTGAATTACGCAAAAATTCTAACAGGAATTTCTTCTTTATGAAGAGGAAACGGTTGTTTATGAATAATGTTTCGTTTTTCTGGGAAAAGTCTTGTTAATCCCAAAATTACAGCAACAATCTCTCCTTAGAGTGGAAACAAGATCGTTGTTTAAACATTTAACCCTGGGTTAGTGCTAATCGGCTTTGAACAACTGGACCCAGGGTAATACCGTCTTCTTCTATTCTGGTCAATACTTTCTCCAGTTGTTCATCATGTTCCTTTTGATCTTTACCGTACACTAATATATCTTCCATCATGTTGACTGTGCTTTTCATGCCAGATAAGATAGATTGCATGCGTTTTTGAAAATGTTCAGGTGCAGACGTAGTGCCAAATGGAAGCCGATTATAACAGTATTGTCCGAAAGGGGTTATGAAAGTTTTTAGGAAAGACGATTCTTCGGTTAACTCAATTTGATAAAATCCAGAGTTTACATCAAGCTTTGAAAATACTTTGGTTCCTGTCAGTTATGCTTGCACATCATCAACGACTGGTAATACTAAACGTTCACGTTTAACCTGTTCATTAACTTTAGCTAGATCAACTATAGGTGCACACCAGTCAGTTGGTTGATCAACTCTGGAGATTGCTCCTTGCTTTTTGAGTTGCTCCAACTTTTCTTTAACTCTAGGCAAGAGTGGTATGACGACACGTCGTGGCGTGGTTACAGCATAAGGCACAGAGTTTTCTTTCAACCGGATATAATATTTCCCGTCTAGTTTACCCAGCCCACTAAATATTCTGGGGTGTTTCTCTTGGACAAGTTGACACACAGTTTTAATGCTGTAATTGCTGGCCTTCCAAGAAGGTGTGACTTTAGTCCTTTGACTACAAACATTTCTTGTTTGGTCTCGGTTTTATTGACTTTAATGTGTGTTGTAAAAGTTCCCGTTACCTGCAGTTTTTGCTGACTTGGACCTGTTAGTGTCCTTTTTGTGTCAGATAATTCGTATGTTAGTTTTTTAAAAACTGATTCTGGGATGACTGACACATCAGCCCCTGTATCCAATTTAAACTTTATGGAATGACTTTTCATAATAGCCTTTAATCTCCACGGGTTAACACCGGGGCTGTTCATTTCATTGAGAGACACTGCATCAAGGAAAAAACTTTCATCCTCATTTAATATGTTTACTTTATTGGTGTAACAAATAATCTCGTAATGACCCTTTTTTGAATACTTTATGCACGTGAATTTGTGGGACTTTGGCCGCATCGTCTGCAACGGGATGGATTTTGCTCCCAGGTTTTCTGAATTTTTTTTTGTTCTTGACGGCTCTTTTTTTCTTTAAATTTTCGGTCTTTGGTAAGCATGCATATCAATGTTCTTGGTCGTATTTGTTGCAGGGTCACTATTTCCTCTGACTACTGATTTCTGGGGTTTTAGGGCCTCAGTGCACTATTGATAGATTTTTCTAAGGTGAGGTCAGAAACTACCTGTAGTTTTTCAGAAAGTTTTTGATCGAGCAATCCTACCACAATTTAATCTCTGATCAGTTCATCGTGGAGAGTTCCAAATTGGCAATGCCCTCCCCATATAAATTGGTGATGAAAGAATTAACTGACTCAGCTGTTTCTTGTTGTCTGTGGTTAAATTTTGCTCTTTCATAAATAACGTTGCGTTTTTTTTCAAAAAATACAGTTCAAGCCTGTCTTAAAGTATCTCGCAATTCTTGGTTTCTTTAGCTGAAAGGGCAAATATGGGCATAATGTCGTCACTTCTACTCCCCATTGTGTATAGCAGCGTGTTCACCTGACTTTCGCTATCACTCCTGTTAAGCCCTGACGCTGAACGATCTTTTGATCCACTTTAGCCATTCATTTGGCTTAGAAAAATCAAACTCTTCCGTTGGAGAGATTCTGTTGGAAGGAGCACCGGAAGTCGACGCTAGACTTTCACCTGACGACCATGTTGTCGATGCTTGGTTTCAACTTGTCGTTGGTTTGCTCATCTTTTCTCAAAATTCACGAAAAAGCCTTCAATACAATTGCTTGACTTCCCCTCAGCCACTTCTAACACAATGTATCGTTGGATGGCCGGTACACAGAATAATTAATACACACTGGATTGTACATACAATTACATTTTAATAACCTCAATGTTCGAGGGATATTTCTACACTTACACTTACAGGCCATGTGACTAGTTCCACAGGAAGCCTCAATTTAATACTTATACTACACTTTCAGCGTCTTCTATGGCACAACATTTCATCTGTTGCATATCTTGTGAGACGGCTGATGGTTATCGTTAACAGCATTATAGTTATGTCTGTTTAGATATCTATCTATCTATAAAACCCGGGTCCTCAGTTCCAAACAACCACCATCATGCAGAAATTATTCTTGAAGATGCTGAACATTTTGTTCAGAGTATTGCTCCATCAGCTTCTATTTGTTGATGACTTGAGAGGTAAAGTTTCCTATAGGTATTGTTTAATTTTGACAAATTTTAAACGAAAGCCATCATTCTCCAGATGATTAATCTGTCGACAATGTTAAAACACCATTTGAAGTTGATAAAAACTTTGCACAATGAGGTTTGTTACACGAGAAACTGCTTGATGATAATCCTCATTGTCACGATGTAGTCTGTGCATGATCTATCCCGGAAGAAGCCTGCCTATTCATCTCAAAGTATTGTTTCCAGAACGGTATCTAATCTTTTATGGATGATATAGGATAGTAGATAGCAGTAATTAACATTCCCTTCCAAATGTTGCAAGATGGTCGGTGTCCTTGATTTAGTAGTTTTACAAATTAGTCATTTTTCCAGCCCTCTAGTACTGTTTCCTATTCCCAGAGTTTGTAGAAGTGTGTGTTGGCATCTTAGTTTGGATGTATGCTTTTAGTTTATCAGTTTGTTTACTTTCTGAACCTTGATAGCTTGTTTGACCTTGGTCTTCGTTAAAAGATCTTTTGAGACTTAAGTATTTCTATCCAAGATTAATTAACATCTAAACAATTATATGGAGACTTAGAACTTGGAAAAAACTGAACTCCAAGTAATTTTTCAAGCTTTCCAGGAAGAAGTCGGAATGCGGTCTACTCCCAACTCTGGCTAATATATGATTCATTACCTTTTGTTTAGCCAATTGATTTAATCTATATCTATCAAACCACCTGGATAGGGAACATCCCAAAGATTTTTGTGCATTCATTCTATGATGTAGTTCTACCTGTAATTGGTTGTAAAACACTTTAGGAAGAAAGAGATTACCTTTAACAACGTAAGAAGACATTGCACACGAAAAACTAATTAAATGATGTCCTCGCTTTTGCATTTACCTATAGGGTCTGATATATACAATAACAGATGTGCAACAGCTTCACGAATGGATTAAGAACCATTTTCTACAGCATCCACTGTTCAAAGAAGTCAATGAAGAAGAAATGGTAAGAAATCTTTCTACTTAGGGAGATGTTTCGTTGATAATGTAAGGGATTCACGAATGGATTAAGAACCATTTCCTCCTACATCCATTGTTCAAAAACAGTGAGGAAGAAATGGTAAGAAATCTCTCTACTAAGGGACATGTGCTGTTGATACTGTGAGAGATTCACCTATGGATTAAGAACCATTTTCTTCTGCATTCATTGTTCAAAAACAGAGAGGAAGAAATGGTAAGAAATCTCTCTACTAAGGGACATGTTCTGTTGATACTGTGAGGGATTCACCTATGGATTAAGAACCATTTCCTTCTGCATCCTTTGTTCAAAACCAGTGAGGAAGAAATGGTAAGAAATCTTTCCTGTAAGGGACATTTCCGTTGATAGTATAACGGTTTCCCAACCAAGTCAAAACGTCTTTCAATTCGTTTTCTTTTCGAATTAACGTTAAAAATGGCAAGAGTAACAAATGCAGTGCTATTCCGAGCATGAAAGCAGTTGTTATGTTTGGCTGCACTGTGATGATGAGGGAGACCTTTCTTTTATGCTGCTGTTAATGTCAAGGGTGATGTAAATTCTAATGATACGAATTCTAATTATTGCTGCAATAACATTCTAATTATGCGTGGGACGTTGTTTATCTTCTCCTGCGGAAAACAGAACAAAGACTGTTTTTAAAATCTGTACATTTTTGACGAAAAGAAACAAATGATGTAGACCTTCGGTCAAGTATGATTTTGTAACTGTTATGCACGAAAATTTCCAAACTTGATTTCGCGTCTAAGATGTCTATTTTTCATGGTTTGCTTGCTTAGTTTGGTTTATTGGTTTATTTAAACCCAGTCTCTCTGTTCTTGATACGCTGCCTTTGGTGTTCCTTACATTACTAATTTTTTACTGTGCCCACTTAGTTAATAGTGAATGACTCCACTTGAATTGTTCTTCAGTTAGTACAGGATTTAATGGAGCGGTAACCAACTGTAGAATTTGCATGCATGCAGTGAAGGAATCCTTCTGATGGACTGAGTAACTGTTTCAGCTTTGTTTTTTATTTCCAGCAGCATTCTACCTAGGCCCATGTAAAGTGAACAAAACAGCTGTAAAGTGTAGTCAAAAACATCGTTCTTCGTTCTCCTATACCTTTGATGAGGAGCTAGAATAGACCAGTTTAATTATTTGTAATGAAGTATTTATAGAAAATATACTGTTTGCATTTATCTTTTGTCTTTCATTTTGAAACAATTTTTAGGAAAGTGACCCCGTTGTACCCAAACTTGGTGAAAGTTCTGAAGAAGGGAAAAAAGTTACAAGAAACAGAGGTATCAAATTTGTGGCCGTGTTTCGTCGAGTAGAAGATCCTTATGTGACGAAAGAGTCGCCAGATAGTTAGTAGTGTTATAGAACACAAGAACCTGCAAACTATCATGCCACGCTAGTCAAAGAAATATTAACTTTGTTGCTGGAACATATGTATAGAGATGGATTTGTGCATATTCATCGTGACGCTTTTTACTATGAAGAAACCGGAGATAAGCGCCGGCTTCGTGGGCCACTTGGCTAGTAAAGCCAAAGGATTTAGGATTTTGCACTACATCTTCATAGAAATGAAGATTTCAATATTTTCAGTGTGTAAGAAGCTTACATTTCAAGAGTAAGCCATCGTCGATATTATATAAAAATTGCCGAGTCGTGAAATGGTACTTCAAAGTTTTTTTAAATTTATATTAATTGAATAACAACTATAGTTCGAATATGTATTAAAATTTGTCAGTACTAAGAACGTCGTCGGGTTTCGAGGACAGAAGCAAAATATTTTATTATTTGACAATATTTTGTATTCCGTTGATTTTTCGGATTGAATATTACTATTAGTTCGATACACTCTTTTTCTATAAGAAAATGACACTGAAAATCGCTAAAAATTTAACACATGTTAAGAACTTGCTGAGGCTGAAAAAAGGTGAAGAACATTTATTTATGATGAAATAATTCATACAGTGTTATTGAAAGATTTGCCTGGGCTTCTTGACTAAAGTTTTTAGATAACAATTTTACATCTCAGGTTTTTCATTTCCCAAATACCAAAAATGTTTAAGAACGTTCAGCCTCACTCGAAAAATTCGACGTTTTAATAAAAAAAAGAGTACATTATCAAGAAGAATAAAAAGTACGCTAAAAAGCAGAGTATTTTTCCTAAATGAAAGTGGTTGCATTACTTTTTTTTGACCTATGATTGGTTATATATATAGACTCGAACATGTTCTGCTTTGTGATTGGTTAATCATAGCAGTGCAGAGTCAAACTTTTTACAATAATAAAGCGATTCTAATCCACACCGGAGAGGCATAGGGGAGAAATAATACAAATCCAAGCTTGAGTTTTTGAATCAGGGAATTTATCCATTTTTTATTCTTTGTTGTCCGCGGGTTGATGAACTTTGTACATAAAAATGAATTAAAATTTGTTTTAACATAACAATGCTTGACTTTCAAAAATAAAATTTCCGAAAACTGCATTTGCCAGGTCTGCTAAACAAACATTTTATTCTTGGCTTCATTTCTTCTCAGCCGCGGGCTACAAATTCTAAATGTGCGATAATCTCACATTTGCACTTCGTACCTTGGCTAAAAGCCACCTTTGATTATTAATTATTTAATGACGGCTATTTAATTTTTTTCTGTCTGCATTTTAGGTTGCCTTGTCTTTCAGATACAAAATCAGAATATAGTGTTACCGCAAACGTGGCAAATGGTGCTTTCAAAATTTATGTGAAGACATTGTCGTAATTTATGAAAAAGGTTATTGAAAGATGTTCATTTGCGGTTGAGACTTTTTAGATTTGAGCTAGTGCTCAATGGCGCATAGATGTGTAGTATGTAATAAATAAATCTCGGTAAACTTTTACATTTCCAGAGCCACAGACGTGAGTCCTTCGTCATATAGTTTTAATGGCTCTAGAAACATGACTAGAAGTTAGGGTTAATCGAATTTTTAAAAAATACAACATAAATTGTCTTTTAAATTACCTGATTAACACTATTAACTTCACTCACAATGTAAGGTAATTGCAATTCACTTGACAAAAATAAGCCTGCAAAAATTTTAAGTGAAGGAAATGTTGTGTTGATCCGCAGTGGTTAAATGTTAGAGATCACCTTTAGATCCAAGTATAGGAGGACGAGTGCGGGATTTCAAACGTGTGCGCACTTTGCTTGAAATCTCGTTTTCTCAACAACCAGTTTGCTTGAATGAGTGTGTGCACTTGAAATCTCGTATTCGTGCTTGGATCTATAAAGGTCGTGCTATTGGAAATCAACTGAACAACTGAAAATAAACCCGCTACTTGGTAAGTGGAGGCAACTTGTGCTTTATTGTAGTACAAAGGTCATGTTAGCACAGCTCTCTATCTAAAGTACGTTTTAACATTTAAAAAAAATTATAATGATTTTACATCATCTATACTAGAGAAAAATTTGAAGGGGTCTTGTCTTAAAATTGTCCATTTAGTATGAATTATTTGAGTCACTTGTTTTGCTTCATAGCACAACTGCAATCTTTCTATCAACAGCAATTTCAAGAGATAACTTTTACTCACAACTGAAAAGGAAAAGTAGCAACATAATTAAGTTTGGTATTTCAAAAAACTAAAGCTACTTTCCGATACTTAACCTCTTTGACCATTTTCAATTGGTTTGGAATGTTTCAGTTAGTGGTCAAGTATGCTCAACCCGCAAAAAAGACACATAGTTAATGAAGCGGCAAGCTGCACATATATTCTAAAAATTTAGTCTACCACCATTTTTAAATATGGTACGTGATACCTATATTAGGTTCTAGAATATTTAAAAACTGATACCTTTTTCCATTTGATGTGTAGCAATCATTGTTTAAAATGTGTATTGTAAAGTGACGCAGCTGGAATTGCATAAAATAATATTTACTCTAAATAAACTCTCACTGCATGCTTAAAAGCTCATGCTAAGCAGTTGTAGGTTTTGTCAATAACAACAAACCTAATGTAAGTGTTGTTATAGCTAACAGAATATTCTAACCTCATGAAGTATAATCTTTAAAGACAGACGGTTGATTTCTAGCACCTAACTGACAAAAAGCACTTGTAAATTTTCGGGATAAAAGCAAATAGACTTTTGTTTAAAAATCACTTGAACTTGCCTGACTAGGTCACTTATCTCTTGGGAAATGTGGAAATAAAGTCTAAAGTGCTGTTGAACACACACGAGGAAAGAAACCTTTTCCATTGATGCACGATTTGAGTTTTGTGAGTAGATATTCAACTCATTTTCATTGTCAGAATTGGCCCAGGCAAAACCAGAACTGCATAATTTTCGGATTGCTGATTGCAAAAATCATGAAGTTGGCAATTATGTTTTTTACCGTATTGTTGACTGTGTGGCAGCAAGATGTTTCCAAATGTTTTTACCTTCAGTCGTGCAAAGAAATAACAATACCACAGTGCAAATCTTTGCCGTACAACAAGACTCTTCTACCCAACTACTTGTCACATAGGACGCAGTTTTATGTGTGGAAATCATTTCAGCAATATCTTCCTCTCATACACACAAATTGCTCTACACAGCTGGTGTTTTTCTTGTGCGCCATGTATCTTCCTATTTGTCTTGATAGAAGTCAGTTGCCATTCCAAATACCTAACCCGGTGTTGCCATGCAGGTCAGTTTGTGAAGCAGTTCAACAAGAATGCTTACCCACATTACGTCACTTTAACGAAACATGGCCTGAAGAACGAGAGTTTAACTGCAGCTTGCTACCGAACTTCAAAAACAGCATTTGTGTTTCACCAACTTCTTTTGTTAAACTGTAAAGTGCTTTTAAAAACCTTAAAAAGTCTATATATGACACAAATGAAATTACTAATGGATAACGTAATATATATAGTAGAATCAATGGCAATGCTTATTTGTAGACTTTTGCTGCCTCCTTAATTAATATGCAAGCGGTAAAAAACTATGCATGTTTACTGTTGTTAACTTATACCAATTGATTGGTCTCGGGAAAAGTACATATCACATTTCCAGATATTATTTGTACAGAATAAAAGTATATAACAAACTATAATTAGGCCCGTAGCCATGATTTTTTACGGGTGGGTGCGATCAGTTGATTATACGGACCAACGAGCGCCGGAGGCGCTCTTTACTAGGGGGGTCCGGGGAAGTGCCCCCCGGGAAATTTTGAAAATTAAGTTGTCTGAGACTGCATTTCGTGGTCGCTAAAAGCGAACCTAAAAACGTGGATATTTGTCAAATTTTGAACTTCAAAATTGATTTTTTTTTGGCAAAGAGAATGCTTTACGTATGTATTTTACAATTTCTAGACATGGCCGAAATAAAAATTGAAATAGTCATCTATTGTCTAAATATTGTTAAAATCTCCGTCCCGGGCTACTGATCAAACATGGAATCTTTTTTGGTTTATCTTTTTAATTTTTACTACGCAATCAGTGAATTAGAACAGAACAAACAGAACAACACTATTTTTTTTACTATTTTTTTTTTAACAAAAAAGTGGACCTCAGCAGTCTGCGGGGGGTTGCGAGCAAACCCATCGCACCCCCCCTCCCTACGGGCCTGATAATAACTCCCAAAGATAGTAACTCTTTTGAATTAAAAAATGACCGCTCAGTTTACACTTGTTGCTGAATTGCTTTGTAAGACGCTCAGTCCCTTTATCAAGGATTTCCCTTGCCCTTCATTGTATGTAAGAAAGAAGTTTTGTGTTGCTTCATTATAAAACCGTTTCGATTCAAATACCGCAACTTCTGTTTTGCCAAGAGCTACTCAAACGTAGTTAAAAAGTAAGATAATCTTCTGGAGTTCTAGATTCAATATCCAAATAATGAAGAACTATTAGGTATATGCACCATATATATATAGGAGCAAAATTTAGTCTCCAGCGGCAAAATCAAATGAAATTCAGGAATTATTTTATAGTTTGATCAGGTTTTGAAAACAACAGGACGAATTTGCTGTAATGATGTTTTTAATGAGCACTTGTTTTCCAAACAACTAACTGTTTTTACAGCCGTCATTAACTAATTAATTAAGGGATTAGAGCTAAGGCCATTTTTTTTAAAATTGATATAAGATATTTTGGGCTTCATGATAAGAGGCATTGTTTTAGGTACATTTTTTTTTTCAACTAAGAATAAACTTGTTTGTAACTGGAATGCTTCATTAAGTGTAGCAATTCGTCCATGCACACAACGGTACGGTATAGAGATTTCGCAGCGGCTGCCTTAGTGGTCACGCAAGGCTTTTTTTCTCCACATTAATATGTTCTTAGATTTTAGTCGGTTTTCAGGCTAATGTTCTTCTTAAATTTTGACTGGGAAAGTTAGCAGCCATGTTGCCATGAATGCATTTTTTTTTAAGAACAACTTTATAACAACAACAAGGCTAAAATTGACCAAAATTTAAGAACAATTTCAGGCTGTGGCTCCTGGAATATCTCTGAAATTTTTTATGAAGAGACTTCACTAAAACTCATAAATTAGTATAGGTAATAGCATGATTTGTAGTGATATTTGGCATAAATACCACGAGTAATATTTCAAAATTGTTATACGAAATTTCAGGAGCCGTTAGGCGAGTGAAACTTGAGACAATTTTGAAATATCACGAGTGGTATTTATGCCAAATATCACGTACAAATCCTGCTATTATTTGTTTATAC
>JAOBRB020152120.1:0-12986 GCA_027575285.2 Zoanthus pulchellus
TCAACCTCGTTCCCAGCGCCTTTTCCATAGACTTGGGGTTCCAACCCCAAGTCTATGGAAAAGGCGCTGGGAACGAGATTGCTTTAAAGTGCATATGACATGCATTTTTTTGAAATATTTTAAACTTTAATGTATTTTTGATTATAAACTGAAGTCATTTACTGCCAGAAATCGTTTCTCGTTGTTTTATTACGTGTTGAAGATGCTGATTTTTGCCTAAAAAGAGTCCGCCGGCCGCGCGGCCAAAGGACCGCATGTGACGTCATATTGTTTGCAACTTTTCTTTGAAGAAAAGAAAAAAACAGCAATGGAGAGTAAAACGAAGAAAACTAGTGGAAGATACTGCATAGCCGGAGTGCCGAATAAGAAAAGCTGTCAAAATATCAGCTGTACTCGAGGCATAAGAATGCAACATGCAAACAATGTGACGTCAATCCAGAACCCTGACTCTGGACAAATGTTTACTTCAAAATTATCTTTTCAAGACGCAAAAAACCAAGGTTAGATTTTTTTTGAGTACTTAAAATATCAAATTTGTCTTTCTCAGTATTAAATGTAAAGAAAACGCCGAAAAAAAAATCTTATCATATATATATATATGCATTTTAACTTGTTTTAACTCATTGTTCTATAAAGTTAAGAAAGCTATCGTCATTGGCGAACTATAGGGTAACAGACATTTCAGTTCTTACCATATTTTTAATTCGGCAACAGCAAAATAGGCGAAAACCTCTAATGCTTTCATGCAGAACAAGAAGTACAGTTCCAATCTTAACTTGTTGTGCATCATTTGACGAAAAATTGCAATGGCAGTTATCCTAAGTTACACAATGTTAAAAAGTCAACCCTTACGGTCGTAGGGAAGGAGAGGGGCTGGGGAGGAGGCACGGGCAGTGTCGTAGGGAGAGAGAGGGGGCTGGGGAGGAGGTACGGGCAGTGTTCATGCATGTTATTCTAGCAGATTCCAACTAGTTTTTCTTAGACATGTATCTATTTTTGGTTTGAAGTTTAATGAGCAAACTACGAACAAACAATAACCATATAATATTATGGTATTATCATTATTATTGTGTTGTCAGGTCCCCTAAGGGTAACCAACATTATGGTATTATTGATATTGTGTTATCAGGTCCCCTATGGGTAACCATACATTTTTATACAATGACTCACTATCAATTTTAATTTCGAGGCACGCGAGAACGCGAGAACATTATTTGAATGAAGCCACGTGGAAAATTTGCATATTTGCCACAAAACGTCCAAAAAACAAATTAATTTTGTTCGATTTTTTTAGCAATTTTTAAAAGTTGGTTAAATCCTTTTACGAGCCTAGTGGCCCATGGGGCCTGTGCTTATCTCCGGTTTCTGTAGTGTTAAGCGGATGAGAGTCTTTGACTCCCCCTGGACAAGCCACAGGTTAGCAATTAATCAAATATAAAAGCTATCATTTTCTTATTCACGGAAAAGGTTTTTAAACTGGATTAGGCGTGTAGTCTGCATAATTCTCAGCTTTTTCAGTGATTTTAACTCCGAAACAAATTTCAGCACCATCGACTAAACCATCAGCGGAACAAATTAGATCTAGGGTAATGTGGCTCGCTTAGGTTTCACATCTCCAGTCGAGACACAAGCAGGGAATTCTTCCTCCGAGATGCAAAATGCGGATTTTGAAAGTCAGCTCTTCAAAAATTAGTCAATTAGCGCGTGGGTCTACTTTGAATATCGTGAGTAAACAACATAGCAGACAATGTTTCATGGGGTATATTAACTAAAAATCGTAAAATAGCTTGTATTGGACTCGGACAGACGAGGTTTCTGGAATCAGAAATCGGGAAGAAGCACGCCCCATCCTATAACTAAAGTCGCCATTTCTTTCATAGGTATCGCATTCATGGCATGGATGTTCGCGAGAACTTCAAATAAGAATAGACCCACTTATTCCTATAATGAGACCCAAGGCAGTTACAAAACGGACGCTCCTGGTGCTGGGCACCTGTCAAGACTTATTCCTATAATGAGACCCAAGGCAGTAACAAAACGGACGGGTGGTTGGCACCTGTCAAGACTTATTCCTATAATGAGGCCCAAGGCAGTAACAAAACGGATGCTCCTGGTGGTGAGCACCTGTCAAGACTTATTCCTATAATGAGACCCAAGACAGTAACAAAACGGACGGGTGGTTGGCACCTGTCAAGACTTATTCCTATAATGAGGCCCAAGGCAGTAACAAAACGGACGGGTGGTTGGCACCTGTCAAGACTTATTCCTATAATGAGACCCAAGACAGTAACAAAACGGACGCTCCTGGTGGTGGGCACCTGTCAAGACTTATTCCTATAATGAGACCCAAGGCAGTAACAAAACGGACGGGTGGTTGGCACCTGTCAAGACTTATTCCTATAATGAGGCCCAAGGCAGTAACAAAACGGACGCTCCTTGTTGATTTCATTTAGAAAACATTATTTTGCCCTAATATCTTTCATTGCAACATATCAACTTTGCTATTGATAAATGTCAATACATGGAGTAATCAAACAATCGACTTGCATTCAGTTCTACGAACTGGTTTATTCTAATGAACACGGCTCTACACACTGTTGAGTCAAAGTAATACCTTAACGAAATTCATTAACTTTATTAGATAAAAATACACAAAACCATAAAAATCTTGTTTTACGATAGACATTTTTCTTGTATACAATTTTGCTTATCACATAATTGGGACTTTAAGTAACCAGGTAGGAAACGTGAGGCGACGACGGATCCGGAAAATCACCTTTCTGGTTTACTCATTTTATTTTGAGCAGGTCATTCGGGTTTTAAGCTTTGTGAATACAAAAACGATTTAATGTTTCTCTGTGAAGTTAAACAAATAAAGAGAAAGTTTTCGCTGTTACGTCCACGTAGTCTCGACAATCCTAAAAAGATCTTTTTACTTTCTAATTTTTGCGACAACTCTGAGCACGTGCTTTGCTCGGTGCATTTCAATGTGCAGCTATTTAATGGTTTTTGTTGTCGTCATCGCCGTCCTCGTTACTTAAGGCCCCGGATATAACCAACATGGTTTTATAACAGTGAAAATATTGTAAATGTTGTTGCCATGAATTAATTTAAACGGTGCTATGCACCGAAAGTACAGAATTTAACATGGAATTGCCGGATTTCATACCGGGAGAGCCTGAGTACGAGTCCCTTAATTCTCATACGAACATAATATGACTAGTATAAAACGAAAGACCATCCCACGAATAGCAAAATGCAAAAGTTTGATGTTAAACGGATGAAAAGTTAACGAAATACAGCTGTTTTAAATGCAAGAATTACTAAAAAAATGTATGGTATCTGGACAATTCTTCACATAGCTATTCACAGTGTGAACTTTCTTTTTATACTAGTCATATTTTGTACGTATGAGAATTAAGGGACTTGTACTTAGGCTCTCTCGGTATGAAATCCGGCAATAGAAGGATAAGAATTCCTTTAATCGATAGGAACCTGCGGGCCTTTTGACACTACAAATCAAACAAAGTAAGCATGAGACACAAAAAACATTTGATGCTTGAGAAATATGCAGGAGGGAGCACTGTCAAAGCTTAAGTAAACACCACCGACCTAAACCAATTAATGCCACTTTTGATTCTCACAAGCGGTCTCTTCTAACCATCATTGTAAAACGCCTGCGTTTTTAAATTTCTCCTTTTCTTTCACTTAGAAAAAAGTATTTCAAATACACTCGATAACTTATTTGTATATATTGTGGTTTTATCCTAATAATTTTCTTTAGAAAAACAAAATTCAAATCGAGAAAACATTGAACCAGAACATATATCTACCTTCCATCTTTACGTAGGACTGTTTAATACTGCATTGCAAGGAAAGGTATCGAATTTTTGAAATCCAAAAATCTACATTAATTTATAACTTAATTATAGACTTACAATGTAAATATAAGTTGTGAGATTGAGCTGTAAATGAATATATATATAAACATGACTGAACTCTCACAGCGAAATACTCTTGACGTCACAACAGTAACCTAGTTACCAGTGTCCTATCAGTTTCAGTTTATTTATTTTGCCTTATGGTACATCAATTTATACACAGGAAGCCCACAAAGAAACCAAGAAGATTATAAGTGATGTGGGATTCCCTGAAATAATAAAGTGAATGGCAAAGTGAATCCGGGAGTGATTTTTACTTTGAACGCAAATTACAAAATAAAGAAAACCTTAATCGAATTGTTTTGCCTTCGCAGTTAGGAAGAATAGGGATATTTTTCACAAACGGAAAAGCTCACAAAAGATATACGTAGACTTCAGCGCCACTGGCGAGCAGTGCAACATGATAATCTAGCCTTAAGCTCTGCTTTAAACTAGTTTGATCGTTTCGTTTAGTATTATAACTACGGTGAGTTTTGTTCCTTTTTTCTAAAGTTTACCTTGAAAAAGAAACACGTGCACCCATTGACATTTTGCAGTTAAGTATTGGGACAATATGTTAATGGTAATATTTTCACTAAAATATTTTCATCACCACCAAAGTCAGTCAGGCACCCGAATAATTTATATTCATTGTCCCATACCACCTAAAATCTCCCTATATACACAAGCGTATCTACATCTAGGATTGGGCAATATTATTGTTCTCTATACAAGTTAAACATTTTGCGCAACACGTACCGGATCAATTTCAACTTGATTAATATATCTTCTGATACATACCAATATCTACATTAAGGACTAAGCGATGATACTGTTGTATAATAAGTGAAATATTCTGCGATAAATGTCCCTGATTAAGTATGACCCGATTAATAAATCTTCAGACACATACCAATATCTACATTTAGGACTACGCGACTATATTGTTTTATAAACAAGCAAAACTATAGTTTGTGCTACACGGCCCTGATCGAGTACGACCCGATGATATATGCTCGTGCACTGTAATGTACAAATTTACTGTTGATAATTTCACTTGAATAATTATTTGAGGAGTTCCTGTGGCACCAGTATGGCACATCGCACTAGTATTGGTTAGGAATTGCAGGGTTGTTCCTGTGATAAACAAAACATGGATGTAAGAAATATAACATCGACAACAAGAGCAAAATGAATTAGCCTAAACCCTTTGAAAAGAGACTAATTAACAATTGATTGTTTTATTATTATGCACCTGTCAATGTAAACTCCCCACTCCCGCCCCATCCCGGGGAAGTATGGGGCATTAGCCATCAAACAAAACCAAACTGTGATCATGTTCCACATACAAGGGCCTTTAATTCTATCTAATTACCTAGAAAACGTGAACAAATTCCCACACCCCACCGGGAAAACAGCATGCCGAAGCCCCAATCAATCCCTAACTATGCTCCATACTTACCCGGGGTGGGATGGGGGGTTATACTGACAGGTGCATTAAGCTAGAATGTTTATAGTATTTTTCAAATAATTATTTTCAAAAAAACCTTTACTAAAATTTGGTTAAAAAAAAAATTCACAAATAGACTTTCGCTTTCTATCTCACGCGCTCCGACCTATCAGAGCGCAGTCACTTTTTTCTTGGATAAGTGACCGAGGTGAACAGTGCGCCAAAAAGGGCACGTGAAGTGGCATTCATCTGCTAGCTTAATAGTTAATATAATGTATTTTTTGGCGATGCTTTTTTTTTTAAAGAATAAGAATTCTGGTCCTGAGCTGGGTTGTTCAAAGACAGATTAACTTTAAACCAAAGGATAAAAAGCAAAAAAAATATATATAGCAGGCATTTCTTTTTTAAGAACATTTTTACGGTTCCCTCAATATACTGTTTAGATCAGAGCAAAAAAGTTATTCCCAAAAATATACAGCTCCTAAGGTTGGAAACAAAAAGAAAAAATTAAAATGCAACCCTGATTTACTTCTAACAGGATTTTAATTAATTCGCGGGTTGTCTGAAGCCTACAATCTACCCGTCCTGAATACTGATTAATGAACATGATGTTAATATGAGACCAGGCGATTGTTAACGAACTCACCTATTTGCTGCTAAAAACTGAATCTCGTAAATATTCCAATAAAAATGAAATCAAGAATTGGAATTGGAATTGAATATGTTTCAGAGCTCAATATCCGACTAACAGAAGCGTGGTAGTCAATGATATAACTGCTAAAGTAAATAGGGCTTTAGAATTGATTAAAAGAAATTGATACGATATTAATACTATATATGAAAGCATTTTATTGTAGTTTTGTGAGACCTTTAATTAGATATTCAGGTGAAACTTGGAACCTTTATACAAAACGTAATGTTTAAAAAAGCTGTTCAGCGTTAACCCACCAGGTGGATTGTTAAGTTTAATGAATATATTATTAGATTATCGTAGTTAAAATTGTTAATATTCATTGGAAGGTTCTTTCGAGATGCTAGATTTTTGTTTAATGTAATTGAAAATGTTAGAGAATAAAATAGCATTGAAACTTTTGAAAGGAATAACGTAACTTTTCTTAAGGATAATTAGAATATCTATCTTTATATTCAATAAGATTCTTCTTACACTTTCATTAGTGAGATCTTTTCTTGTATGGTGCATTTAAGCTTTGGCTGTTTCCTATAAAACGTTTCTTAATATCTTATTATTGTAATTTTTAATGGAGTAAATTTGTAAAAAATAAATAGATCATTTATAGAAATATGTGACTTTAGTTTGATAAGCAGCAACTGCATTATTCGTTTTAACTGATGAATTTATTGCAGGCTTAAAATTCTCATTGATATCAGTTTGTAATACAAGCACTAATAACATATTTTCGAGTTTACGTTCTTGGTATCATATGACTTAACATGAGGGGCAAATTGTTTTATTTAGTGGTTTACCTACAAAGAGCTGCTAAGTCCTTGTGACTGGCTGGGGATAAACGGAATTTCTGGCAAAAAAATATGAAAAGATTTTATTTTTAACGGAACTCGAGAGGGTAATTTTTGAGTGATTAGTGTACTTGTATTGGACAAAAAGGGCCATGATGGTATATGTAGAGTTTAATCACCAGGCCTTCTTGATGTCATGGAAGCTAACTGGAATTTAACTGTCAGCAGATGTCGCGTACCTCAAGACCTCATTACCGGATTTCATACCGGGGGAGACTGAGTACAAGGCCCTTAATTCTTATCGCACAAAATATGACTAGTATAAAAAGAAAGACCACACTAAAAATGGCAAAATCCCAAATTTTTATGTTAAACGGATGAACAGTTAACGAAATACAACTGTTTTAAAATACAAGAATTACTAAAGAAATGTATGACGTCCGGACGCTATGTGAAGAATCGTCCGGATACAATACATATTTTCTTTAGTAATTCTTGTATTTTAAAACAGTTGTGTTTCGTTAACTGTTCATCCGTTTAACATAAAAATTTGGGATTTTACTATTTGTAGTGAGGTCTTTCGTTTTATACTAGTTATATTTTGTGCGTATGGGAATTCAGGGCCTTGTACTCAGGCTCTCCCGGTATGAAATCCGGCTATGTGGTCGTGGTGATCACGATAACGGAGGCCTACAAGCTGCTTTTTGCTTCCGGGTTGGTCTGTCAGAAATGCGTAGTGTTTTCATCAAAATTATCGCTTCAAGCACGGAATAAATTGGTGACAGATCTTTTAAAGTAAATAATTAACATACAATTACTTTAACTGTGACGTGCAAGCAGTTTTACTACAATTTTGTTCACGACCGAGCTCTTGAAAGTTTGTTTTCGCGTTATTTTATTTAGCGGAGACTGCCGTAGTAACGCTGATTAAGTTAAAAAATGGCGCCAAATACACCATTCTCGATCCAGTCTACTAACGGAATATTAAACTCCGCCGTGAAGAAATATTCCCGTGCTTAAACTCTTTACTCTGGCCACTGGACGGATGATGACAAAATCATTGATTAAATATTCTTTGTTTAAATGTTTACGTTAACAGCTTTTAACTTGCCTAACGCCTCTTTTTCATGTTTTAAGAGTCGCTTTAGCTAAATGAAGTTTTTAGTTTCCATTATTATTAACTTTTGGTTATTATACAAGTAGGACGATCATTATAATAAATAATATATATAAACACATGCGGAGACAAAGAATCCATGACCTTGCGTATACTACTCGGATGCTCTACCACTGAGCCAATATAGTGACCTTGCTCGCCATATGTCTATGAGTTCTAGTGGTTCAGTGGTAGAGCGTCCGGCTAGTATACGGAAAGTCATGGGTTCGATTCTTGTCTGGAGCTCAGATTTTTTCGGAGTTTTTGGATGTTAGTTTTAAAAGTTTAGGAATGTGTTATTTTTTATTTTTGGCAAACAAGCAGAAACCTTTTAATGTATTAAAAGGGTAAGAATGAACACAGAAACGTGGTTTAATAAGTACAAGACACCAGCTAAGGCTGTACGTAATCGATCAGACAGTTACGATAAAGGCACGTGCAATAAAGATCCAAAAAACAAAGTGGTAAACCTTTCTTTTGATCTATAAATATCATAATGAAGATAAAATAGTTGATCATTGGAGCCAGTGCTGGAAATGACACTAGTCTACTGCAAGATTACACAAGAATATCTTAATAAAATCAGAGTTTGAACCCGGGACAAGCGGCTGGATAACAACCAAGCCACAAACTATTGTACGCAGATAAATGGTGCATATTGATTAATACAAATATCTACTTGGGGAGGGTTGATTACTCACTGTGGCTGAGCCCAAAGCTTCTTTTCTTGACCCACACTAAAACAACAATAACAACAACAACAAAAATAACAATGCAAACCACAACAATAACAATGAAAACAAAAACAATCACGTAAATAAGTGACAATTTTAGATCCAGTAGTATGTATAACTCGAGAAGTGCCTTCTTTAGTATAATGTATAACATATTAGAGAGAATAGCCCGCTTTATTGGGGACCTAAGAATAACATTCATCTTCAACCCTTTCAGCTCCAGTTGAATTATTAAATTCTCCCAACTTGAGCTCATACGTTTCATTGGACAAGTTTGAGAGAATTTCACTTTTAATCTTCAGTAGTTTGCTTTGTATGATCAATTCTCATTCTCTCATAACCAATGTCTTATTTTGTATTTGTTATGTAAGGAGAAGTTGAGTTTTGATAACTCATTGAGAGTGAAAGGGTTAATGAGCTTCCTCAATCAGATATTAGCATTTGTACAAGTTTACTAACACAGTGATACTAGAATGATATATTGATTAATATAATAAATTTCACATCCACAGCAATAAGGGCTTCTTAAAAGAAAAGCAAATTCGACTTTCAAGCTAAGATCTAAGCGGTCAAAGATTAAACTTTAGCATCTGGCTAGGAAGAATGTGCACCACTTCCTTTGCAATTGACGTTAAATTAAGTATTATTATTATTATTATTATTATTATTATTATAAAGAAAAAAACAGCTATCCATAAACCGTTCAATGGCAAATCTAATAATTATGAACCTTATTAACCAATTCTATTTTAAAAAGGAATTTTAAAAGGCTATACTGAAAATTTTTAATAATTGGTTTCTTCTTTATTTTTCAAGTATTTTCTTAAACTGGTGTTATAACAAGCTACATGTTTCTATCTGAAGAGTCGTCTATGTACTAACCTTTGGCCACCTGTGTATTGGGGCAAAATTGGATGCCCTTGGCCCATTTCGTACATCTCATTCCTGTTGATTTGTATGAAACGCAGTAAGTTAACATAAATATAAAAGAACTAAGAGATCACAGGCGTTTTTGGCCCACGGTGAATCTATAGTAGTTTCTTAAACAATTTGTAATCTAAAAAACAATGGACGTTCAAATGGAGGCGAAACTAACTTACTGGTTGTATGCCTGATCAAAGTCCGACTCGTAATCCATTCGTCTGTAATGCTTGGCCAACTTCACACTGAATATTATGGCGGGGATGAAGAAAAATAAACAAAAACCAATTGCAAGCCAAAATCCATTCTGTAAAACAAAGAACAAAGATTGTTGTAATGTTGGCATGATGTATTAAAATCCAGTTGGGATTTGAACTCACAAACATCTGTGTTTTAGTCCCCATCTGAGCTCGGATTTGTTCGAGTTACCCTTGTTGTTAATACTTCTTTGAATTATTGTTTCATCCTTAACATACTCACTTTAGAGGTCGGTCGGTCGGTGTAAGTGAGTTCGTGTACTTTTGTCAATACTAGGCTGTGTGGCCGCAAGATATGGTTCCAGTCTAGACCCAGAAAATCGACCGTTCTTCACTATAGAGTCTCCAGTAGCCCATTGGTTAAAGCATCTGACTAGAACACGGAGGGCCGTGGATTCCAGTCTAGACCCACGAAATCGACCCTTGCTAACCATACAGTCTTCAGTAGCTCAATGGATAGAGCATCCGACCAGAACACGGATAAATGTCGGTTAAGATACCACTTAGGCTAGGATTTTTTCCTTGTCTTATTTCTCTTTAATATAAATGTCCAAAAAAAAGAAAACAAAAGAAATCATTATACGATACTTACAAAGGGATATACAAAATCTTTACACACGGCAGAGACAATGGCATCGTGAATGTTGCTGACAGGCTTGCATTTGCCAAGATCATTCTGAAGCTAAAGTCGAACGATTTTTATTGATATATTATCGTATCTTTGATATGCTAAACCAAATCATAGATAATCATGCGTTTCTCTAACGATTATGATAACAATTTCTTTTGAGACACACATGACTAGCTCATTAAAAAAGAACTTTAAGATTTGCCCGTTGAAGGCAAAGAGCACGACAAGACCAGGTTAAATCATGTAAGGCGTTTTCATTAAACGTGACGCAACACATACGCATGATACAACATATACGCAATGACAGCCGCTATTTTACCCATAATGCGCTTGGAGCAGAGCTCCAGCAAAACACCGTGATCACTACCCTTCTGTTTTCAACAGCATGGGTGCTTTGAGTCGGTTCGACTCTCAATCAACTCCAAGAAGACACAAAGGACAAAGCGTTTAGACAATAAACAGAGTTAGTATAATGCTCTGTCCCCTGCTATTGCCTATTTGTCCCTTTTCAAAGGCACAAATTGTCTCCTGAGGCAGTTGAGCTGGCTCAAACACTGATGAAGATGTTATATCAAATAAAGCACCTTTTCAATTATTTTAAGATCATGAGTGTTAGCTGGCTACCAAGTGAACCGAAGAACCCCGAACACAAGTCCTTACCAACAAGACTTTAGAACAAGACGGTGGGACAAACAACTGTTCAACACTTACTGAGGTTGCGCATTTATATTTAACATTCTAAATACATACATAATTCATATTCTAATAGGAAAATTATAGTTTTTAATTAATAACTTTAAAATTTGTTTTAAATGCTTTAGTTGTAGCATTTATAATCTGTATCTTTAATGCAAGTTTTAATAGAGTTGCGGTCATTTTTTAAAGCTTGTTTATATTTGCGACCATATCATCTACCAGATACAATCAAAAGATGCGTGTAGAGGTAAGCAATGTATAATTGTATTATACTTACAACATCCGTCAGATGATCGGTGAATTTATAACCCCAGCCAAGAACGCGCTTAATATAGGATTTTACTTCCTGTAAGAGAATATCATAAAACAATTTAAAAAAATTAACTTAGCAGCTTAATTAGCCAGTACCAAAAATACCATAATACTCCTTGTTTGTCCACCCAAATTTGTATCTAAGCATTGTTTTTTATAGTCTGTTGGGGCTTACATTGATCCCAAGAGAAACTGGAAACAATGCTTATGCAACATTTTGATGCGGGACAAACAAAGAGTATTATGGTATTTTTGATATTGGCTAATTAGCTAGTGCTAAACTGACAGAATAAGGAGAATGGAAAATATGAAATGATGGCAAAAGGGACGTAGAGGACATGGCACTAGTTAGAAGGGGGACAGCTTCCCCCAAATGTTTTCAGAAAAATCAATAACCGAGATATAGAACTTGATGGGAATTAATGCTCTCTTAAGACGTAAGAGGACTTGTTCCCCCCCCCCCATCTCCCACACTGAAAAAATTCTAGCTACGGACAGAAAATCCAAATAACAGACTGCAGAGAACACAGAAAATCTGATCTCTATCTGTCATTTTGTAACGAAAACTGGCAGGATGTATTGGAGGCAAGTTGATGTTGAAATTGCAGTAAGTTTGCTGGAGAATAAAATCACTAAAAATATCAACAAATGCATGCCAATTAGAACTGTAAAAATGTCCACGTGACCCAAGTTGGATGACACCACTAGTCAAGCATTTGTTAAGATGTAAATCATAAATTTCGGCGTTAAGCACAGATCGTCATCGTGAAGTTAGTAAAAGGATATCGGAAGTCATTAGTAAGGACAGAAAGAAACTTCCCAGTGCAAAATTCAGAAGTCGGGAATGGTGGAGAAAGATTGATGCAGCTTCTCAACGCCGTATAGTGACCCCAAGTTTGTGGATATTGGGATAAGGTACGACTCAGGGTAGTGTCAGCGGCCCACATCTGTTCAATATTTTCATTAACGACCTTGATTCAAAAATAGACACACACACGGAGCCAACAAACGTCAATTATGCTGATGACTGTACCATCGTCGCATCCGTGATGAAAAACTACGATCATGCACCAGAACATGGACAGAAAAAAACTCTATGAATTGCAATCCAACTGAACGTAAAACGAGCTAATTGTTCGTAAGAATGAGCATGGTGACGAGTACAACACCGTAATGGGTATACCCCAGTGCACACAGCTTCCTACTGTCGGTCTGATATTCCAGCCAGACTGCAGGTTCAATACACATGTTAGGAACAAACTTGTTAGAGCCAATAAATCCCTGTTCATCATTCGATCCTTGCGTTAAGAAGGGAGCAAACAGCCAGAAATAGACCATCTCTTCCGATTCATTTTTCTCCCGAACATAACACATGGTATTGTAGTCTATTGAGCAGCTAGAGCAGAAGTAACAACCGCCTAGAATGTCTTGGA
>JAOBRB020152229.1:0-23038 GCA_027575285.2 Zoanthus pulchellus
TTAAAGGGACTATGTCAGCCATTGCACATGCGTGTTAGCGTCCACTTTAGACTAATTTGCATACGACTCGATGTGTGTTTTTCGCCTTCCGCCATTACACACGTGTGTCGGCGGCACGGTATTTAATCGGTTGTACCTGCTGTTTTACCTTTTTTTTTAATCAAAGTTATATGGAAACTAACAGTGGCACACCTGAAAACAACTCAACTGCGGTAAGTTTGCATGATTGATTTTTTGTTATGCTTGTTGTTCGATGGATTGTCAGTCAATCCTTTCCTTTACGCGAGTTTTTTTTATTTTTCGTAGAGTACTTGCCACTGCAATACGACATGCTCACGCAAAACTACGGCCAAAAGTCGTGGTTGTCCGTGCAAAACAGCAAAAGTTCACTGTACCGAATTATGTACATGTGGTACCAAGAAAAAGTCTTGCCAAAACAAGCAGGTAAAGTGATGACTGATTTAATCCTTCGAGGTTTATCGATAAAATCGCAAATGTTGAGGTCTTTCTTCCAAATATTTTACATTTCTTTTTTTTTTTCATTTCATTTATTTCATCTCTTTTCATAACTTATTACATACCTATAGATAAAACATTTTTCTAAAAATAATAAATGAATAAATAAATTTAATAAATTAGAAAATGAAAAGAGATAGGGCACGGTTTAGAAATCTAATGATGTGCCCTTAAACTCAATGAATACATCGTTTATTTCACGGAAGGAGGAAAAGAAACTATCACGAAAATGTTTTTAATACCGTGTGAGGAAGAAACGCTGTAGATACCTTTTTGAAGACTTTTTAGGGTAATTTTAATAGCACGAATAGATAAAGGGATATTATTCCAATAATATTTACCAATTACTGAAGGACAGGATTTTTTTAAAATAGTTATATAATGTTCTATTGATAATTCTTCATTATTTTTATGGAGCTTAAGTAGCTTACCTACAGTTTTTTGTTAATTCAACATATTTAGAAAAATCAAGAACAGAGTGATGGTATTTTATCTGAGAGACCTTCAGAAAGACTTTCTGAAGAAGATGAGAGGATCTTGGAGAACCAGAGAGTAAAGGTAAGTTATGTTGATGACATAAAAAATTTCTAGTCTTATGTTTGAAACCGATGCTGTTGGAAATGTTGCATGTTTTAGTTAGCCGAATACGAAATGCTGTGCATCTTATTAGCCAAGGGTTTATGCAGGAGTCAATGTTAATCCCCAAACCCCCTGGGAATGAGGTTGGGATTTGAATAATCCTGCTATCAAATCTTAATAAGTTCCCCACCCTTGGGGTCACTTTCCAACCCCCTAAATCCTGTAATGCCCCAATCCAGGGCCTGATTTAGCAAAATGGGAACAGGTGATAAAGTCTTGGCATTTTAATGTGCTTGTAAACTAAGAAGAATCAGACTGATATAGAACAATCCTCTGTAATCAATCTGCACCCAGATTTTAATTGCAATCAGCTTGCAACCAGGAACAAAAATTACATGTGCTCAATCTGCACCAACATTTTAATCGCAATTAGTTTGTAAAATTTACAGAACCTGTTACAACAATATTCTTTTCTCAATCTTTCAGACTGTAATTTCTCACACAGTTTGCATTAAAACTTAATGAAATCAGGTGCAGCAATGTTCTGTACTCAGTCTTCACCCACATTGACTAACAAGAAACTTTATGAATATCTTAATAATATCTTGCAAAGAGACTTGTTATTTTTTATGCCTGTCTCAAGTCATGAAATAGAGGATGAAATTTTATTATTGCTTTCAAGCAAGTCATATAGGTTATATTTGTGTCTGGCTTATTTTCTGAAAGCCTGTAGACATCTCATTAGTGAAATGTCAGGTTCAACATTAAATAATTTTTATTTCGGTTATAATTGTTAAATACCCCAAAAAGCAAAATATTTCTAAAATCCTATAACTCTTCAAACCCAAATAGAGACAGACCCAAATAATTACTAGCCAATAGCTTTATTGTCACCGTTTCGCAGAATTTTCAAAAATAAATGGAAGCAATCTTGGATTAAACCCTCACTCAATAACACCCATTTTTGGACAAACTTCTAAATGTCTCTAATGCCCCACCCCTTGTGCATGAATTATGTCCCAACCACACCTAATCCCCAAGGAGGAAGGGGATTAACATTGACTCCTGCGTTAGGAATCAAGACTGTTAAATAAAACAATCCACTAGTGAGAGTTTACCTATAAAGTACGAAGGAGCTGTAGGACTGATTGCCTCTCTAAATTTTAGGAGTTCATTGGAACTTTAGACGAGCAAATGGTGCGTCAGATTTGTATAAGGGCACTGAGTCGAGGTGTTGGCAGTATGGAGTATGTAGACAGTCTTCTGATTATGGAAGATGATGCAGACAATGACTCTGGAATTACAAATGCATTTTCTGAAGATTCTGCAGGATTTTCACAGGATCACCAAACTGAACTGACTGCAGGCAGTGGAGGTTCCCAGCACCCACACAGTGAGCCGACACCAGATTGGTGCAAGTGCCAGCAATGTCAACCAATGGCTCAAATCATTGAAAATAAATGTTGCGGATACAAGAATTGTATAACTTCTAAAAGGCGTTTCTTAAAGTTATGTTTGGATCCAGAGGTTCTCGAACTGTGCATCAGAAACAGAGCAGACATTAGGAATGATCGTGAAGACAATAGCACATCATCTTTTAGGAAAGCCGCTTACCGCCAATATATTTTAGAAAAATATGGTCACCTAGGAAAGGGTAATCGAAAGGTTGCTCCATCTTGTGTTGTACGTAGGGTCAGGAGGCAGTATCCTTCACCAACTGGGATATACATGGGGTTTCGACCAGAGTAATGTAAATTACCAATTGTTTGGGTTGGGCTGATAGTTTCAAAACATTTTTTATGCAAATCCTGCATTCATGTGAATTTCAATTCTTGGTGAGGTTCTGTCATTCATTTCGAAACTTCAGCTTTGAGAGCAATTATTAGTGCAAAAGTCATGAATAAATCACTGGAAAAGGTTTAACCTTGTACAATGTTCAATCCTCTGCTGGTGCATAGTTGTTTTGGAACAATCAGCCCCGGTTCATACATGTAACAGTGCAATTTGGTCACAAACCACACATATGATTCCAAAACACAATTAGTCCATACTGGAAGTGCAAGTTCTATTGAAGGATTGAGTGGAGATAAGTTCCAAGTGACAACAGGAAAATTTTGGGGTGGCTAGGATCGAAATACCTAATGACAATTTTCAGAGTTTATGAGTAGTTATTACTAGTTTTGTTGGAAATAAATGAATATTAGCATAAACTGTAAGAAGTGTTTGTAGGTATTTCAATCCTGACTGCCTCAATATTTTCCAAAAGTCAGTTAGGGCTTTATTCTACTCACTCCTTCAATTTGAAATCACCTGTATGACTCAGACCAAAATTGCACATCCCAAAGCTCAATTTAGTCAATGGCTCTCAGGTACACACCAAATGCAAAACAATCATTTTTATAAAAAAACTGATATAAGGAAAGGCATATTGTAGGTCTCAAATCCATTCAAAACATAACAAGTTTTGATTGCATATTGTACAGTTTTTAATTACTATGTTAAAATAACATTAATTACTATGCACATTTTGCCAATTAAAGATTTTATAAATTGAGGTTAAAAAATTAGTTTAACGTTTTCGATATACTTGATCATCATCTGAGTATTTATTTTGACAGCTGCTTCTTATCTCAATGTTTAACAGCTGCAACTGCTTGTTTCGTTAAAAAGATGTTCTACATTTTTGTAAAATGTTTTACAAGTACTAACCAACGTGACAAATTAAAAACGACAAACCCATTGTATTACATGACAGTAAGACATTGATATATCATAGTTACTAATAATTTGTTGGCTTGCATTTGAATGTTTTCTTGTCTTTAAATCAATCTCTCCAAATATCTAATCCATGGTCTAAAATTTGACAAGAGTGACATAATCATTAAACCATTGTATCAGGTGCCAGTTTTTGCACCCACAAGAAAATATAAGTTGTATCATTGAAATGAAAGTACTGTTTGTTGAGTTCATTGTTTTGCTGGAAATAAACTTGTTTTGCATTTTGAAAACCTTGATTGGTGCCTGATGAAAAGCTCCTTTGAGGACATGGGTGGAACCGCAGCAATAGTTGGAGCGATCCGTGATGGGTCATCTTCTGACAATGAAACATGACGGTCAATTGGGTTTCTGTCCTCAAATCGTCGTTTGAAAATTTTTGCCATCATAATGGGGATGTAACCAAAGTCTTTGGGCACCTTCACCACTCTGGTGTTCCATTCTTTAGTCCTTTGATTGTATTTCCGTGTGTGCCGAGCCTCACCATGCTCATTCATGGAGGCGACTCTGTTTACATGGTAGTTCCAGTCTATTGCTGCAAGTTGCTTTCTGGCTTTGTAAACTTGATACCTAGACCGAGAAAGTTTATAAGAATTCTCATATTTATACACATTAGAAAAAAATAAGAAATTTTACCTACATCATGGTTTGATACTGCTTATTGTCTTTTATTAACATGGAGAAAAAACAACATATTTTAGATTAATTTTGAACATTGTTATACTGCAAGAAAAATGCCTACAAATAGTGGCATTTGTATTTGCACTGCTTGAAACCATGAAAATCAGTCATTTTTACCTAAATAAAGTCCTACTCAAGACAGATCCTGTGTGAATACCTGTTTAGACATTTAGGAACCCACAATTGCATTTCAAAATAAGCAGAGGTTTTGCACATCGGTCATGGCACATGGCAAGAACATTTTTAAAAAAACAATTTGCATAAAAATGATTTTTTTTTAATAGGAAAAAGAATGTATTGTACCTGCCATGTAACATGGCTGCCATTCAAAACCTCAACTGAAAAAAATCATTGTTAGTGGTAACTTACACATAGGAACATCTTTTAGGGCAATATCCCAGGGACATGCTGTTCGCACATTCCAGTGAACCAGTGTGTCTAAAAGCAAAAGATGGAAGAACACACTAGATGTATAACAGAGCTAATGTCGATACACTAGTACAATCAGATCAATCAAAACCAGTTTTGATCCGGTTTTATCCCCATACCTGAATCTGACATAATACTTCAAACTCTCGAGAAGAGTGGGCTCTAAGATAACTTTTTGGAGTGTAGCGAAATCCTTGTCCCTGCGGTCAAACCATGGACGATGCTGCTCCTCTGGACCAAGATCCCCATGATCGCACTGTCCTCCAGTCCATTCATGGACATCACAGACATGGTGAAGTAATCCTACCCATTTATTCTGAAAAAACAATGTCAAAGACATCTATTCAATCAGATTTATTGGCCTACTACTCCAAAACATAAAATTAAAATAATTACTACAATTATGAAATTTATATATAACTAATATTATCCACTTATTTGGCTATTTTATCTGAGAGTGCTGCACATGAAACTAATAAGCATAATAAAATGCCAAATTATACCTAGTTATGTTGATCATATCGCCTGGATTGCAAATAACATAAAATATGATCAAAGGATTAGGATGAACAGGACAAGTATTAGCCTGTTCCAAGCTCTCTGTCAGTGGAGGATTAAAAAAGTGGGCTGGTGACAAGTAGGGTCTGGTAGGGAAAAGGGATCTCAGATACAGCTCGCCACTGATTATGCTTGTCACTCGCTTGCTTTTTCAATTCTTGTCACTGACCAAGAGCCTGAAACAATGAGTAAGAACCTGGAATCGCTATACAAGTAAGAGTTGAGTTCCCCCATCTACAGACACTTTACCTTCAAAACAGCAGTGGCTTTTACTTCATTATCACATTCTGATGCAGCAGAACAACAAAACCAAAAGTGATTAATAATGCCATCTGACCATTGAGCAATCTTCTCATTTCCCTTGGTGGTGGCAACCTGATGCAGAAGCAATAAAGCAAAGACACTAACATACTTGATCAGAGGTTTGTACATTCAAGTACAAGTCTAAAAATATAGAAATGTCAGAAGGAAATTACACGATACTCTAGTACTGGTAAGAATGAAATTCATGCTTCTATGTATTGTTTATTGTTATTATTACAAGCTAATAGCAGTCTGGTTCTCAGGGTTACTGGAAGTAATATTGAATTAACCAATAGAACTGTTTTGATTTTTTAAAATGGTATACAGTGGACATGTACATGCAAGTATCAGTAATATTATGAGTAAACAGATGTTTTGTAATTCAGAGATTGATGTCACAACACTCTTACAGTGTTTGCAATGTAATAAAACAAATCATGTATTTTATCTACCAAATACCTTTTGAATACATTTTTTGATACTTTTAGCCTTGTGCCAGATGTCCAATGAATGAAAAACATCTTTGAAGTCGTCAGCTATAAAAAAGAAAACTTTCCATACATGTAAATTGTCAAGTAGAAATGATAGACACTCAAATATAAATGATTTACTGTCAACGTCAACTCAGCCAGATAAAAGTATTTTAGTGTTTTACCTATGAGTTTTTTAACTGAAGACGAAGCATCAGTGCAGACCTCCACAACCGTAACCACATTTTTCAGCCTTTCCAAAGCATTTTTCAAAGCTTTCTTTTCCATTGTGCTTGATTTCATGCCCACATGACGCTTGTCAAGAACCTCCACCTCAAGAATATACTCAGACACAACTTCCATCAGAAAGTAACACAAATTCTTTGCAGAAAAACCTGGCGAATCGCACTGTCCATCACCACTCACTACCAACTCCTCATTTTGGAATTCAATAACAAGCTTGCCTCTCATCCACTGCCACCACTCCTCAATAGCAGGTATGCAGTACAACTTCTGCACCCTGAAGAATGTTGAAGCAGAGATAAATGATAGCCCCAAAAACTTTGCAAACTTTTCAAATTTTGCAAAGTTATTCCCAGATATTAACAAAGCAGCTGCAGCTTGCAAGTTGTTCGAAAGAACATTGTTCACCTCCCCTGAGGTGCAAAATCTCCAAATGTGACCCATAGGGCATTTACAGCGAATCATGGCACTTGTACCACACAAAGTGTAGTCCACTGCTACATCATGAATGCATCCAGGATGCCTACAGCTACCTTTCAACTGTTGAATCAAGAGGTCCAGCGAACAGATGACTTTGGTCCCCTTGATAAGACTAAGTTCTTCCTGATACTGGTATTCTTCATCTCCCCTTGTAAACTTTTGGTGAGGGCCATATGCTGGCATATGCTTTGTGGCAGAAGGCTTGCATAGCTTTTCTATTTCCCCTGTCTGGGTCATCACAGTTCTGGAGAATCTGTTTGGCTGAGTGGGTTTATCCTCTGATTCAGGTGGCTGTTGCTCCTGATCAGATGGCAGAGGTTTTGATTCAGGTGCCTGTTTTTCCTTTTCAGATGCAGGAGGTTCTTCAAAAGTGCTTACGTCTAATTCATCCACCTCTTTTTGGTCCCCAAATTCTTCTTCAAATTCTTCCTCCCTATAAGAAAAGTACACCAAAGGTAACTTAAGTTACTTTACCACTTGTACTCTAGGCAAAGAACAACATCTCTCACTGCAGTTTTTTATTATATAAAATTATATTGTGAAATGGTGTTTTTTTTCATTCTTGTTATCAGTGTTCTAGCTATCGCTACAAAATGATGGGGGATCCAAATTTGCATATCATTAATATACATGACGTATAATTTGCAAGGGCTTATATATATTTTTCTCTTATTTCTTACTATATATATCTACACCCTAAATGCATTCCAATTACATTTGTTAACATATAACTTGCAACACCAAGGCAACCAATAAAAAATTCACTGACCGATTATTGTGGATCATTCAATTTTGGTTGAAAATAACTTGGAAAATAATGCATGGAAAACTCAAAATGTTGGGCTTTTTATCTCAAATCCTTATCAAGACAATGTAGAGGATCGCAAAAAAATGACAGGGCACTGGAAATTTTTTCTGTCATTTTTGCCTAGCATGAACACTGTATTATGCTGCCATAATTATTTCCTGTGTAGGCTCATTTCTGGGGTAAATCCAGCCACCCTCGTTTACGGGAATAAAACCAGATCAAAACTGGTTTTGATTGATTTGAATGCTCAGTTCTACCAACCATAGCATCTGCTCCTCTTCACTTTCACTTTGATCTAAACCATGGTCTTGGTTGAGAACCCGCAAAGATTCATCCAGTTGTTTACTGTAAAAAAGAAACAAAACAATGACAAAAGATATTATAAGTACAGGACCTCTCACAAGGACACATCCAGGGAGCAGATTGGGTCATTGGCTAGCCACCCCCTTTTGATACACTGGAAAAATGAACCTAAAAAATATCCAACCACCTTCAGTTTGGAGCTGAGATTATAAACAATAAAGCTGATTTTCCAATTATCCATAAGATGTTTCCATAGTATTGTGTAAGTAACCTCACTAATCAATGGTAAATTCCATGTCATCCTCACTTTCATCACTTGTCGACTGGCTTGATACATATGACAAAATTACAGAGCCATCTTTAACTTTATATGGGGTTTCACCAACAGAAAGTGTCTCCTCTGCTCCACTCACACCAGTAATGTCAACAATTGAGGTAGACCTGAGAATAAAATAGCCAAATTCAACACGTATTATCAACTAGAAAATACTGACATAGAAAATGTTGTAGTAAATGCAGCCTATTGATATCAGGCCCTCTGAAAAGAGGCACTCTAAATATAAACAAGGAAAGAAAATAAATACACATAAATCAAGCTACACGTACTGCAAAGCTCTTGCTTCCAAACTCTCTATAGGAAACAATACGCAATATAGTATATCACTTACTCGTTGCCTGACGTAGTAAGTTTTGCAGGGGTTTCTTGTACACAGAACTTCTTATTCATGGGATGAACAGGAGTTGAAGTATAAAGAGGTGCTTAAAAGCAAACCAAAGACAATTAACAATTAATGTTTAACTCATTCATCTATAAAATAGATAATTCCTTGACCTGAATTACGGTAATATAATATCAGCAAACAAAACACAGGTGAAAACATAAAAACCTTACCATCACTATCATCGTAAGATCGTGGCCGCATTCGTGGTGGGCTTCCTTGTTGAATATTAGTAATATCGTTTTCCCTTGATGAAAGTAACACATAAAATCCGTCAATAAACAATTTTATTATATGCAGTTCGATGTCAGAGACGTACAATTAAAATCGAAAGTTTATCTCATCGTGTAAGCTTACCTTCGTCGCTTTTCCAAAGACAGAAGATGACCTGCAAATGCAGTGTCGCTTGAGAAGCCGCACATAGTTTTAGCCGAAACCCAGGAAGAATAAATAACATTATCTAACCATATTCTTTGATGACCCTTTTGCCAAACGTGCGTTCTTTTTTTACTATTGTCGTAGACTTTTTTGCGACCGCTTCCTATTCGACGGCCGCCATGCGACATGACCTTAAAATGCAAACAATAAAAACGCTATAAAATCCCGAACTTGGATGAAGTAATGTAACGAACAGGCTTTACAATCAATAAAGATAGTTTTGTTATAAAAAGTTTCTCAAACTTCGCAAAGATGAACGCGATATAAACAGATTAAAAACCTCATACCAAATCTTGAAATAGTTAGCCTAACGTTTTCAAGTTGTCACACGCATGCGCTCTGTGTGACATAGTCCCTTTAAATTGCCTATGAAGTGAAAAATGTTTTTAGTTGTCTTAAAAGATCATGAAAAAAAAAACATGCAGGGAAAATTTCAGAGTTAAAAACATAAATTTGCAGAGATGCTTTGCATCTGGAAAGATTTGAGTTCTGTGGCTAGCTATTAGCAATGCAAATTGGCAATCGTCACATGTCAGTTTACATTTTAGTAATAGAATGCTCTCTAAAAAAAGATAGACATTTTTTGTAACAACGTGAGTTTGAATTCCGTGCTGTGAATCAGAGTGGAGATATGAGGAAACCTTGCTATTTTTTCTCATGCTGCTTTAGAAGTTTTCAAACAAAATTTATGTCACAGAAATAAAAAACTTAAAGCCTTGATTGCAAAATGAGATAAGATGTCAGTCATCAGCTCAAAACCTGTAAATTTAGGTAGTTTTATCATAAAGACATTTTGTTCAAAGTCTTTGAAACTTTCTGAATTTGACAGTTTTGAATTGGTCTCTTTAGAAATGTAAAATAACTTTTTCCTGCATCTTAACAGCAAGTTTTACCTCCAATTATAATTTGATCTACATCCTTCAAAATAATCTAAATAAAATGTTGCAATTAATAATTGAACTTGACCTAAACTACACTTTCTTGAATGTTTGGTTCCTTCACTGACTCTACATATCAAGCAATTTACCCCTTACCAAAAATTAATCATTGGAAAGCAAAAACCAGGATGGCAGCAAAACAATTTTTCTTGCTACAGCTTAATGTCATTCCACTCTAAACTGCACACTTAAGTTCTCTGATCTAACATCTAATCAATTTAATTTCTTCCATGGATAATTTTTGAACAAGCACTGTAATTTAAATACTACAGTACATTACTATGCATAAAAAAATAATGATTCAATTATTTACACACAAATTTATGTAATTGTATTGAATCCATGTTCATACAAGGTATCATGGATGCATCTACTTTAAAAGTGACCCTGGATCCAACAAATATAGATATATGTATTTGGTTATAGTTTGCTTGTACACAACCAGAAAACTGATTGCAAGTTTAGAACAATTTCAAAGCCCATAAAATAATAACATAAAGTAATACTTGTTAAAACCCTAAAGGAACAGTGATATTGTTCCATTGCAAATAAAAACACTTAAAATATGTTTGAACATATAATGAGTAATAAATATAGTCACAGAGCAGATCTAACTCCCCTGCCCACCCAAACAGAAGCCAGACACAAATACAGAAACCACAGTATGACCCAATGTTTATCTTTTAAATGCTGCGACATGTCCCATGCATGAAGACAGTCTTCCCATAGTTTTAAGACCCTGGGTGAGAGTCCGACTTGGGAGGTAAAACCAACACCAAATCTCCCAGCTATTGTGGCTTTATCAGAGTTCTAACTTAAAACTATGGACCAAACTGTTTGTCACCAGGAAAAATACAAGCAAAAAAATTACAGCTCAAGAATAACTCTTAATACTCAAAGAAATTTAAGTTTGGTCAAGGTAAAAGAGCAGAGAATTGTCCAATAATTTTCAAATTTCCATAACACTGACAACTCATCTTTTAGAGGTTAATGTTCTCAAGAAATAAAAAGTAACAGAGTTTAGTCCACAGTACCAAGACAGAGACAATTCACAAATTAGATCTCTGAACCACAACTCTGGTGGAAACCTACCTTCTTCATTTGAAACTTTATTGTTGAGCGGACCTCCTCAACTTTCTGCACCATGTTGTCGTTGTGTGTTATAGGGGTTGGAAATTTGCCAGCTTTGTTCAAACCAGGACCAAGAATACGAGGGATCTGTTTAATCAAACTGTCTGAAGCCACAAATGCATCATAGGACTTGGCTATACAAGAAAGAAATTAAAATAATATACCAGTTACTTTTAATAGAAAGTGAGTGCTGCAAGTGCACTATTTTGTTATTGTGACAAGACTGTTTTGTTCTGGCATTAAAAAATAATAATAATAAGTAAAGACTTTCTTTAGGTGTCAAGCCTTTCTAGCCAGCCAAAGGACTACAGATTGGGGGCACCATCTTTACCACTCTAAGGTGGACAGAGACCTTTCACAGTTACAACAGACTTATATAAACACAACAGACTTATATAATCCTCGACACGGACTAAGAAGCAGAGGTCGCCCCCCTTCTACCTTTGTAAACACCTTGAAGAGGGATGTAGGGGCTGTTGACTCCAGCAAGTTGGCAAGCTGTATGGCCAACAGAGCAGATTGGAGCGCCAGACGTGCAGCTCGGCTTCGGCCAAAATGATGATGATATATAAACACAGATATAATCCCCGAGGGGCTACGATTTAATGTTCTTATACAAGAAGAGGTGAAAGTCTAACCATTTGCAGATGTTAGAGCAAAGGCAGCATTTTCTCCTCAATTATTTTAAGACCCTGAGGGTTGGTCTGGCCGGAAATCGAACCCGTGCCTCCCACACATTACACTGGCACCTTACCAACTACGCTAACCAGGCATCGGTATTAAATATATTACTGACTTTAAATTCATGACAACAAACTTGAGTCACCTTGAATCAAATCTTGACACAGTATGGACTTGAAGTAATGATTGTACATATCATATATTTATTTCACTGTGTTTCAAAAAAGCTACTCACTTCTCTGCAGCAATTAGATTAACAAACACCAAGAAAAAACCTGGTTACAAAACAGGTTAGTTAACCAATAAAAGTTATCAAAGAGAAAAATGTTTCTTCAGCACCTTAGATCTGAAGGGCAAAGTCAGATAAAATTATTTTAAACAAAAAATATTTGAAAGCAACTAACTCCTCAGAGTTTAGGATTCATACAATCCAACATTCAACAAGGAAAATCTGATAAAACAGAATTTATTTATACTTATAGAAAATCTAATAAAAATTCCATTTTTAAATTCCCACATATGCACGACTTCCCCCCATCTCCATTTTAACATTGATACCTGCATAATTACTACAAGAAACTTTTCTTACCAAGTTTTTTCACTAATTTCTTGTTTTTATTAAGCTTCTTCAAAGCTTCAGCATCCATGCATGGAATGTTATTTGCTTTTGCCTCATCACAATGCGAGGCATCGCCAAGAACGCACACTTTCAGTTTGGGTCGCGGAATGCTTCTTAGTTTTACGGTGCCGCTGAATCGCTTGTCCTTCTGTGGATCATAGTTCTTCAAACTAATCTGAAGTTCAACTGTTTCAGTGAAATTACGCTTCTTGTCTTTGGCTCCCTGAAGAACGGCGTCAACACTTTCAAACAGTGTATCACGTTGAATCTTACTGCAAGATGAAGAAATTATTTAAATTAGTCAATTTGATTTGGTGGGATGAATTAAACATATAAACAAGAAAAATCCCCTTTCCTTTTAAATTTATTTAACCATGGGAAACAAGTATTTCAGCTAAGATCATCGAACGAGTTAATGGGACGAGTTCGCGCAAATCAAAAGCTGTGAACAAAACCGCCAAAAAATAAACGAAATAGCAACAAAAAAATCATAATAAAGATCTAGGCATTTGACTATTTTCTTTATTTTACAATGATGGTAAGTGTTTCACGAAGATTTAAGAGAATCAATTCACACACCTCATGATAGATTATTTCAGAGCGAAAAGAGAGCGCTGTGGAGGAGGGACTAGGCCTTTATGAAGTCCTGCTGACATTCATCATCGCAGACTCTTCTATGCAAGCGGGACGACTGGAGACTGAAGATTTTTCCACTAGGTCACTTGACAAAGTCGACAATTATTAACTCAAAACCTTCGGGGTTGGAATAGCGGAGGGGACGGAGGGATGAAGGGGGAGGGAGAGAGGAGGTTAAGGGGTTGAAACCAAAAAAGTTCGAGTTATCAGGAGTGGACTAGTACAACGATAAGGTCCATTTACACTTAACGATTTGTCTGTCTGATTTGTTGGTTAATTGCCGAAAGCAGTAACAAAAACAAGTTTGAGTACCAGGAGGATTTAGAAAAGTTCGTTTTAGATGAGTATTTTTGTTTTCTTGTTTTTCGTTCTCATTTGAAATTTTTCGTGACGCGTGAAATGGCCAATTCTTTTTGCGTGAAAGTTTTGAGAAGAGGTATAGCGGATCCTCTTATATGTGTTTAGAATATCCTTTCTCCAGTACAAGTGACTTCGTTGCTAATTAAATTTTTACTGCCTAGTAAGATTCCGCTACTTTAAAATAACATTTGCTTATATAATCACGCAACTATTTTCGTCATCAGTCTATATTCGGCGGATTTTACACTCTCCGACTACCTACAACGATACGTCGGCCCGACAGTCGGTCAGACAAATCGTTAAGTATAAACGCACTTTTACACGATCCAGCTTTTAAAGCGACTTTTCACGCAATGATGCTGCGTTAAACGTTTTTGAAACTAGAATATGTATGTTTTGCGTATTTGCAAGTATAATTTGAACTAAAGTGTATTAAAGAGAGTGAATCTCATCGGTTACCATCGAAGGGATTTCTAAGCCCTCGTTATTATTATTATTATTATATAACAAATAGCCTAGTAGTAGCTGAACCAATCAAAACGCAGCATTGATAATAGAACACTATATATAGTTGGATTTTACTAATAACGAGGAACACTCCCTGTACATAAAGTGTGTTTTGTTATTGTCTTGATAGTTTATAAATAATTTGTATGCGGTTCGCTGCAGAGTGATAAGAAAACAAATTCCGATCAAGTGCATCGAGTGGGCTTCGTACCATCAGTTTCATTCTTGATAATCGATAAAAATCTGTAACCACTGCAGACGCTTTGTACTTAATTTCCAAATATGACTACTCACTTTTGCCTGCAGTTCATTTTCCTTTTAAGTCTAAAACAAACACCGAATAGAACCTCCGCCAGACTGCAGCAAGTGCGAAACGAACTTTTCTAAATCCTCCTGGTACTCAAACTTGGGCATCCTGCTGATGAACAGTAACTGTTTTGCTTTTTTTTCAGTAGCATTATAGTTATGTCTGTTCAGATATCTATTTACGAACTATGATATAAAGACTGATTAATTGCGGCTGTTGAACGGGGCTTTAAATGCCATCATATTAATCGTCAGTTTAGATATTGGCTTTCTTATACTAGATGCATTATCCCCCTAAACGAACTTGGGTGTTAGTCTGGTATAATACGCCTCTAGTATAAAATTGGGTTCAGGACGGATTATCCATCTTGACGTTGTTTTTGAAATCGGTTTTCAACCACGGACGAAGCAAGATAGTTCATCTGGACGAATAATTTGTTTGTGTCAGTGTATAAAGCGAAGATCGATAAAAACTGAGACCGTGTTACAAGAATACCAGTTCCCATTCCTTTTATTTAGCCACGCGTAATTTTTCGCATGTTCGATTCGTCTCTCGTAATTCGGCTACGCTCTTATTCGTCTCGTTGTTACACTAGACGCACAAGTTAAGGGAGTCTAATCGGATATAATGCACCCTCCAGTATGAAAAGAGAAGTTAATTCACGATTAATTTTGTTTTGTTTCTTCTTGATTTGAAACCAGACGCTGGAAACTGAAACAAGCTGGCAAGAAAGGGAAAAGGTTGAGCGTGTTTTAAACTGACTACTTATCAACCGAGAGTGAGGTCATTACAGAGAAATCTCAGTTGTCGTATTGACCGAGCGATAGCAAGATTTTCCTGCAATGACCGAACGGACGAGGTTAATAAATTATTTATTATATGGATTTTTTTTTACGATTTTTGTCATAATCCGAAGTAATCTTTAATTTCTGGTTGCACGCGCATAATAAAAGGTCATGTTTAAACGAAGCCACGAGCGATATGAACAAAATCACCATTTTTGATTTGTTATTAAGTTATTTATTATATGGCTTTTTTACAATTTTGTCATACTCGAAAATAATTTTTAATTTTCGGTTGCGCGCGCATGGCGCAAAATAATGACCGCTTAAAGAATGAAGGAATCACAATTATGGCGGTAGGAATCGGGAATAAAAGATCCAAGACAGATCTTGACCGGTCATTATGCGTCAACAACTAATCAGATTGCGCGAAATTTACAAGCCGTATAATAGTATTCATAATAAAACTCGTTGTAATACTTTTATGCTAGAAAATAAATACAACTGTAAAATAGTGTTTCGTGTTCATGTTTTATTCTTTTGAGTAACAATCTTTGGGTTTACCTTGGTTTGAAGTTCACGAAAAACGTAGAACAAAGAAAACAATGAAGTCAAAACAATGAATAAAACGAACATAATAGTGACAAAACAAAGAAAAAATTTCACAGCGAAGATGAGCCCAATTTTCATATTATATTTATTTGTTCGTGCAGATGAACATAATTGTTTATTACGCACTGGGTTACCTGTAGTAAGCCCAAATACAAAATAGGTTTGTTTTCCTTAAACAGTACATTTCGCGCACGCTGATTGGCTAACACGGAGGTAATAAGCAAAGCACTATTTTGCCACCACGTACGAGTAGAAGAAGAAAGCAACATGGCTTCCCTTTTCGCTCAGGTTTCAATATGTCACAAATAAAGTTACACTTCTGTCCGCAAGTTATTCCGCTTGCGTGGTATATTCACAGCTCGGTAAATATTTCTTAATCCCTTTCAATTCGGTGAATAAATGTTAATGAAACACAATACAGGATTCCTCGGGTCGGGGTGGGGGAGGAAGGAATCGTTCAAAAGGTTCTGTGTAGACAAGGCTAATACCTAACAAAGGGCTAAAGATCGAACGCGCGCTCTGTAATATTTAGTTGCGCAAGCTGTAATATTATATTAGGGACCTTAGGCAACGAGGGCAGGAACGTGAACGACGACAGCTCCGAAAAATCATCTTTCTGGTTTACTCCATAATACTTTGAGCCGCTCATTTGGATTTGGTTTCTTTGCAATAGGCTTTGTGAATAGAAAAACGATTAAATGTTTCTCCGTGAAGCTAAAGAAATACAGAGAAAGTTTTTGCGTTCGGTGTGTAGATATATAGAAAGAAACAAGAGAAAAATATCATATATAGTCCTTGGCGGGAATCGAACCCCACGTCTTCGGTTTACTAGTTCGACGTGTTAGCCACTACACCACAAGGACCAATCACGCTGGCAACGCAGCCGGACAATGTTATATAGATGGTAACTGTAGGGGTTCCCAGGGCGATATTTTTCTCTACTAGTAAGTTGAACACCGTAAATTATAGGTACGTTCATATGTTCTTATGTGTAGATTAATGTAATGGAAGTGCGTTCGGTGTGTAGATATATAGAAAGAAATAAGAGAAAAATATCATATATAGCCCTTGGCAGGAATCGAACCCCACATCTTCGGTTTACTAGTATAGTCCTGCGTGTTAACCACTACACCACAAGAACCAACCACGCTGGTCACGCAGCCGGACAATGTTATGTAAATGGACTGTAGGGGTTCCCAGGGCGATATTTTTCTCTATTGGTAAGTTGAACACCGTAAATTATAGGTACGCACATATGTTCTTATGTGTAGATTAATTTAATGGAAGTGCGTTCGGTGTGTAGATATATAGAAAGAAATAAGAGAAAAATATCATATATAGCCCTTGGCAGGAATCGAACCCCACATCTTCGGTTTACTAGTATAGTCCTGCGTGTTAACCACTACACCACAAGAACCAACCACGCTGGTCACGCAGCCGGACAATGTTATGTAAATGGACTGTAGGGGTTCCCAGGGCGATATTTTTCTCTATTGGTAAGTTGAACACCGTAAATTATAGGTACGCACATATGTTCTTATGTGTAGATTAATGTAACGGAAGTGCGTTCGGTGTATAAATAAATAGAAAGAAATAGGAGAAAAATAACATATATAGCCCTTGGCTTTAATCTAAACAAATACTAGTCTCAAGAACTCCAAAAAAGGTGCTTCCAAGTACTAATCTGAACGACAACTATGTGCTGGTGCTCCGTTCGCTGCATTCCAACGTGCTATTGTTGTATTTCTATTGTTTTCTGTTGTTGTCGCCGGAGTCGCCTTCCTCGTTGTTCAATGTCCCTATCGATATTGAGTTGCACAAAACGTTGAAAGACAAAATATAGTAAACGAGAAACCAACTTTATTTCTAATTTTCGTTTATGTACAAAAATATAGCTTTTAAAATTATTCCTATATTTACAATTATTTCCCAGCGTTAAGATCAAAATTCGTATTAAATGTTGAGTACATCTAAAAATTCCTGTATTATTAGCCTTTTAAAATTTTTTAATGTCTATAGTGAAGGGCACATATCGCATAGCACTAACGTGACGCAAGACGTACCGGATGTATCTGAAAAACACATAATTTGCTTCCTGGGTTACATGGCATGGCTATTTCTTGAAAAATTGCTTTCCAAATTATAAATATTATAACTTGTATATTAACCTTGTTGAATAAATCAAGGGCGTAAAAAACTTTATTTTAATATTTCAGTTAACGATTTAACTCGTACCAGGTTTCGCACAATGACCTTTGATTGAACTTTAAAAAGTTTTTTAAAACTTTAAACTTAGAATTTTTTGTAATTTCTATAGAGATGCTGCGTTAGATAGTTGAGTATATGAATCTTCCATGCATCAAGTTTGATGCATTTGTTGAGGCTCTCGATTCACCTCGCGTTCAGAATTAGCGCAACAATAGAAGGAAATTGTTCTCAACGTCTTGTCAGCCACAAATGGTACGTTTTATAAACGAAACAATGTTTTTTTTAAGAAAAAATCATTATAAATCCAAGAATTTTAGATAACATTTATTAACAAAATTTAATTTACCAAACGAAACAGCTCCGGTTTGCACAATACCATAATAGACCCCCACACGACACCCATCCACGGAGTACAGCACTCGTTGGCCACAGTGTACAAACGAAGATACCTCACTAGCAACAAAACTCATCAAAAGTGGAAAACAACAAAAACCACTTTCAACCCCCTTTCAACCCCCTTACCTTCTAAATGGCAGTTTTAAAAACCTTCCAATGCCAGACAGACAGGTTAGTTTGCAATCACACCTTTAGCAAGATTTTTAGTGCTTAGTTCATGTTGAAATTCTTATTAATTTAAACTGGATGAACGAACATTCATTTCCAGTTAGTTGTTGAGCGAACCAACAGTAATAATTACTTTTCTGCTTTTGAGAGGCATCTTTGGTTTTCTATTCAGATTTGTACAATAAAAACGTAACTAATGAATATTGCGCGGATTTCCGTTAACACCAGTAAACTATATCTAGCTTTGAACGAAAATAACAAAGATGTCAAAAACAAATTCCAACTACCTTGTATCGTCACCACTTCTACCACGAATATTTACTGTTAATTTAGGCCAAGGGAATCTTATTGAAATGGTGGTGGTAATTAATACGGTTGAGAGGCGTCAAATAGACCATTTTACAGTTCCTGAAAGGTAACCAAGCTTCTATAGGAAACTGAGGCTTAGGGTGACCTGACACAGTTAGAGAAGTGGAAATTCTTTCTTATGATAATTGTTTCCACTTCTCTAACAGTGTCAGGTCACCCTAAACCTCAGTTTCATGTAGAAGCTTGGTTACCTTTCAGGAACTGTAAAATGGTCTATTGGCCAAATCATAAAAATTAATATTCTTGAAAGAGTAATAATCTATCACTTTTGTATCAGCAACTGGACTCCAGCGGATGACAAAGTTGCGCAATAGAATTCTCAATAGTCATTCTATGACCAAGGCTTTTCACTCCAAGTTCTCGCAGCTCGGCTTTTGTCAACTCCGGAAGGTGAATTCCCCGGATGTCGTTTTCCTCAAACGTGGCTCTGTACTGAGCCATGCCTATGGATTCGAGCCAATCACAGACGTTCTGACAGGTCCAAGTTAACAATGATTTCTCTTCGACGGATTTGACGATTTTTCTGTTCAAAAGAAAAGAATATTTTATTCCCTGATACGGTTAGACTGAAAGCTACAACCTAGATCAAGTAATTTTTTGACTATTTTAGCGTTTTGGCTCTGAATAAAAGTCGGCAAAGCGTCCAAAAAATCATTTGACAATAAAACTTTTTATTATCACAAACATAATGACTATTCAAATACTTACAATAAAACAATTTTAAAACTAAAAGAGAACACCAAACCTATATCGCCACTCTCATAAACGTTTAAACGCTTTCTTTCATATTTTATACCCGTTATCTCAAAAATTTTTTATACCCTCTGTTTTACCTACTATCTTTGCAGCATATAGATACAATAGCTTTTTGAAAACTGCAAACATTTAATGTTAGAAAACTGGTGCATTTTAAACCCTTTCTATGTGTTTCTAAACATTTGGGGTCCTCTATTTTAGCTTCTATCTTTGACAGCATAAGTACAGTAGTTTTTAAAGAGCTGCAAACATTTAATGTAAAAACTAGCGCATTTTATGACCACACAGTTTCTAAACCTTTTGATGAAAAACTTTTCATAAAATTCCTAGAATTTTAATAATAATATTAATATTAATGGTAACTTTATTTTCTTGTAAATACAGTTGTGAATCTCACTACGTATAGGCAATAAACAACTGGCTACTTGAATTTTTACATGAGTAATAGTAATACCAATGTATATTTACAATGAATAAAAAAATAATGATAATAATAATATTAATAATAAATGAATTTTTTAAAATAAATAAATAATAATAACCTAAATAATAATAATAATAACAATAGTAATAATAACATTAATAAAAAGTTAAAATTTTAATAGCTCTGGGCATCCCAAATCAGGTACAGTAGTTTTTAAAGAGCTGCAAACATTTAAGGAAACAAAAACTAGCGCATTTTATCACCTTCTCACAGTTTCTAAACTTTTTGATGAAAATTTTTTCACAAATTCCAAGAGTTTTAGTAATAATAATAATAATAATAATAATAATAATAATAATAATAATAATAATGTTATAAGCATTTTAAGAGTTTCAATGCTATACAAAGTAGCCAGTAAAAAAATTACTTACAAATGTTAAAAAAACTATACTAAAAATTATTAGAAACTGATGTACGTAGAAGTGGGAACTAGGAATAATTTACAAATTAAAATATTTGAAAAATAAATGAGTTTTCAGGCGTGGCTTGAATAAGTTCAGAGTTTCTGCATTTTCCAACTCAAGAGGGGGACCATTCCATAGGCGTGGGGCAGCAACAGCAAAAGAACATTTACCGTATGATTGAGAGTAAAACCTGGGAGTAACGAGCAAGTTTTTATTTGACGAACGAAGAGAGCGTGATGGTCTGTACGGAGTGATAAGTTTTAAAGAAATACAAGGAAATGTATTATTTTGCCACAAGCTTTACCGAGCCTTGAAAAAAATTCCAAAATTCTGGGAGAGTTTTGCATTTCCAGGGCAAATATTGAACATTTATAGCCAGTGACCAAGAAAAGGTGGTCTAACAGAAGCGTGTAACAACGAAGCTAAAATTACATAATAGATATGTTTGGGTTTCTATATCGCTTGTTTAGATGAAGAAACGAAGGAATTCCACTCTTAAGTATGCTTTTTAACCTGGTTCTGAATCGTTCGATCATTTTAAAAAGTGCCTATGAAATGAAAAACGTGTTTGATTCTCTAAAAAGATCACGATAAAAAAAAACAAAAAGACAAAATTTCAGTGTACTAAAATAAACTGCAGAGAGGCTACGCGTTGGGATTCGGGATTTGTGGCTAGTCATCACGATACAAATTTGCAAATATCACGCTTCAATACAGAGAATAATATGTGAGAAAATAATTAAAAGACACACTTCTTCAAGTTAAAAATAGTTTAAACCTCATAAAATTACTTCTAAATATAGATAAACTCATTTTCTTACAACAGGTTTGAACTCCATGAATCATAATGACGATATGAGCAAAACTTCCTATTTTCTCTCATGCTGCTTTTGAAGTTTGCAAATAAAATTACTTCACAGAAACGAAGAACTTGATACCTTGAATGCATAATGAGCTGGCCAATCATCAGCTCAAAACCTGAAAATTTAGGCGGCTATATCCCAGAGACATTTTGTCCAAAGTCTTTGAAACTTTCTGAATTTGATACTATTGAATTAATCTTTTTAGAAATGTAAAATCATTCTGTTTCATAGGCACTTTAACCCTTTCAATCCCAGTTTTATTGTTAAATTCTCCCAACTTGTTCCTAAACTTTCTATTGAACAAGTTTGAGCTAATTTTACTGTTAATCTTCTGTAGTTTGCCTTTCTTGACCAATTCTTATTTTCTCATTACCAAACGTTTTATTTTGCATGTATTATGTGAGGAGAAGTTGGGCGTTCATGACCGACTAGGACTAAAATGGTTAAGTGAAAACTATTGTCTGCTGGGCGAGTGTCTCGTCAAGGGGAAGGCCCCCCTGAGCACTGCAAAATACAAATTGTGAGTTCTAGCTGTAAGAGCTACTGATATTGGAACTTAGCTCAGCTGTAAGATCTGATTCCAGATTTTTTTCTTTTGCTCCACGATTTTACACTTTCAAGGCATTAGCACATGAAAGAATCAAGATACAGAAGAGAAAGATTTGAGCTTCCTCCATCTGCTAGATGTTTCCTCAAAGCGACACATTTCAAGATGTGTTACTGAAGACATCATTGAAAATAAATACAACCTAAATCAATAAAGCAATGCACTTATCGTAACCTTTATACTTATATAATCTTGGATTTATATCACTTTTATAGAAGTTAAAAAACAGTTACTTACTCTTCTACGCTGGAGGGAGATGCTGGAATATCCTTTGGCGATGGAGTATTTACCTATAAAGGGATACAAACCCAGCCTCAGTAACTGTTATACATCTTACAGGGGGCAATGATGGACCCATTTAAACTTAGGGTCTGCTTCATAGGTATATCAGCTGGTTCGAACACTCAAACAGCACAAGAGGCAACTCGATGAGTTGAATTCCATTAAAATCGAAGTTCACCTGAGCTTAATTGTACAATAAGGTTGAGCTTGTGAAACACATAGTACCAAAAACTCCATGAAGACCGCCATTACTACAACTACGATGCACTATCATCATTACCTTTACCATTTCCATTAACGATTACTAACCTCACAAAGCCTAGATCATAAATATCTTTACCAAACACCATACACCGTCATCCTCACCAACACTATACACTGTCATCCTGACCAACACCATATACCGTCATCCTCACCTACACCAAACACTGTCAGCCTCACCAACATTATACACTGTCATCCTCACCAACACTATACACTGTCATCCTCACCAACACCATACACTGTCATCCTCACCAACACCATACACTGTCATCCTCACCAACACTATACACTGTCATCCTCACCAACACCATACACTGTCATCCTCACCAACACTATACACTGTCATCCTCACCAACACCATA
>JAOBRB020152229.1:23138-34686 GCA_027575285.2 Zoanthus pulchellus
GTCATCCTCACCAACACCATACACCGTCATCCTCACCAACACCATACACTGTCATCCTCACCAACACCATATACCGTCATCCTCACCAACACCATACACCGTCATCCTCACCAACACCATACACTGTCATCCTCACCAACACCATATACCGTCATCCTCACCAACACCATACACTGTCATCCTCACCAACACCACACACCCATTCTTCCCAGCTAGAAGATGTTTTTAATATCACTTAACGGCGCCAATCTTGGCATGAAAGTTGAATTTGTAGGAGGCACAATTGGTGACCACTATGCCAACCTGACTCCCCATAATGAAGAAGACGGTAAGCAGATGGTCAGCTCAATATAAACGCAACCTTCGAGACATCGATGCCATTCTAAGTCCTTAGGCCAATATGTGTGTTTGCAAAAACTCCATGGCAACATCAGGTTTAAATGATTTACCTTGGACGTGTAGTAATTTCATTTCATTTGAATAATTTTTCCTGGAAACACCTTTTTAAGAGGACAGATTCAAATCTCAACCATCCAACATGTTTGCTTGAAAATCTTTAACACGTAATTAAATCTAAAGGTTTCTACTATTACCAGTTTCCCATCATCACGACCACAGCGATGATTATCACCACGACCATAACAATCGCTAGAACCTAATTATTATTACCGACATCTTTACCATGATCGCTAACACCAACACCTTATCATCACACAACTACAGAACCATAAGCATTTTATTACCTCTATCACAAACACCACCATAACGTCACTAAAACCACAACTACCGCACCACGTCACTACCGCGATCACAAACACCATTATCGCCACTGCTTTTCTATACTAAAACAAAACAATGCAATACAATTTTACTTTAAAATCCTTCGAATGAACGATATCTACGAATGCGCAGCTTAGGTTCTAAGAAAGTGGCAGCAGTGGACAGCTGTTTCGCTCTTATTTGAGATCGTCAGCACTGCATATCCTGCCTCTCATGAAAGACACAAGGTCTTTGTAAATGAGCAACTGTAACTTCCAAGGCAGACAAAAAGTCACTATAAGTGTGGGACCTAATGCTGCGATCTTAACATAATGTGAGTAGCGGGGTATGCAGTGCGAACTCTAATAAGTGCGAAAAATCTGTCCACTGCCGGCACTTCCTTGGAGTCTACGCTGCGCATAAGTAGTAGTATTCATTAAAGTGCCTATGAAGTAAAAAAAATGTCTTTGCATTTCTAAAGAGACCAATTCAGAAGTATTAAACTCAGAAAGTATCAGACTTGGAATAAAATGCCTTTGAGATATAGCCGCCTAAATTTGCAGGTTTTGAGCTGATGACTGGCTAGCTCATTATGCATTCAAGGTATCAAGTTTTTTGTTTCTGTGACGTAACTTCAAAAGCAATTTGAGAGATGATAACAAGTTTTGCTAATATCTCCTCTCGGATTTACAGCGCGGAATTCAAACTCAAGTTGTTACAAGAAAATTACTAACTCTTTATTTAGAAACTATTTTATCAGGTTTAAACTATTTTTTTGCTTGAAAAAGTATGTTTTTAAATTAGTTTCTCACACATTCTCTGTACTGAAGCAAACAAAATGACGCGTGATATTTGCTAAGTTGCCTCTTAATGGCCAGCCACAGAACTCGAATTTTTCCAGACGCATAGCAACTCTCTCTGAAATTCGGCCTGTTTGTTTTTCTTATCACGACATTTTCAGAAAACCAAAAACATATTTCACTTCATAGGCACTTTAAAAACTTTCTAAGTTAAACAAACACAAAAAGATATGATATCAAATGTAACACTTGTTCTCACCTCGTTTTCTTTTTCCAATGTAAAATCTGGAGGTGCACACGGCGTCGAAACCTGGTTCAATCCATTTTCATTTAGGGTTGCTTCCTCTGCAAAGAGACAAAACTCTGGTGGTGGGGGAAGGGATGGAGAGTCAGGAACCTCTCCGTCAACGATGTCCAAATCATTAAATACAATGGGGGGTGGAGGGAGTTCAAAAACATCATCCATGGATTCTTCATTGAGATCTCTGTCTGTATTAAGGTCCCCTGTGATAATGGCAGGTGAAATCTCAACAATATCAAGTGGCGAGACTTCAGTACTTGAAACAGAGGCCATTTGTTCAGCAGTGGCTGCTGTCGAATCAGCAGTGGTAATAGAGTTGACTTCAACTACGGAAGCAGGTTGAAGTTCATTAGATACTGGTGTATCAACCACAACTTCTTTATAATTAACGGAAGCAGTCTTTGACTCCTTTTTATCAACAATGCTGTCCGACAAAGCCTTTTGCTGAGTGGGCGTTGGTGATATGTTTGCGCTTTGGATCGGCAATGGAGAATGTGTAATAACACTAATTGAAATCTGCTTGTTTCCAATTTTAATTGGAATTTGACGTGCAATTGCTTTCCCGCTTTCAGTAGATTCTTGCTCTTCAACACTCAAACCCTGATTACCTTCCAACTTTGGTGGTTCACCCACTTCCAAATTCGTTACTGGGCTCGGAGGACAATCGATGTTTTTGCTATTTTCTGCAATCAGATCCTCTTCAGACTCTGATCTCTGTTCATGCCGTGGTAAAGGAGGAGTTGAACTTTGATCACATTGTTCAATATTTTGATCAACTTCATTTTCTTGTTCTGCTACATTCTGAGTGGGGAAAAAAGGTGGAGGAACTATTACATCTGTGCTCGAATCACTGCTGTTCCACGAGTTCAAACTCCAATTTTCACTTTCTGCTTCACGTCTTAAGACCTCGTCAAGTAAAACTAATGTCTTGTCTTCTTCAGAAAGGACAGGTGCGGGAATACTGAATGGTAAGTTTTCAGCAGAATCCGACCTTAACCGCTTTTCTTCTTTTCCAACTACTTTTCGAGGAGAAACAACCCTCTTTGGCATTACGGGAGGAGGTACTTTTGCCTTTCGTAGTGGGCTGTTAAGAACTTTTGTTGGCGATTTGGTTTCAACACGGGATGATGGAATTATGTCTTTTTTCCCTGGCAATGGTTCTGCAAACTCGTCATCAGACTTCACTCCTTCATCTTTTTCCTCTGTAGCCATTCGCGCAGCTCTTGCAGCCACAGCTTTTGCAAGTAAATTTGAGTGCTGTAATGACATTGTGGCACTTTCTTTTAGGGGACTTTTGGGACCTTTCTTGTGTCTTTTAAAGCTTTTCTTAGATCCTTCAGTTGTAACAGATTTTAAAAGCCCTTTTTGAGTCTTTAGAGAGCCAACATCGACTAACCCTGAACGAACAGCTGTCATTGGAAGATCCAGTTTTGCTTCAATCTTTTTAATCTGTGGTCTTGGTAATACTGGCATAGAAGGAACTTTTGTTGGGGGCATTATAGGTGGTGGAGGTGGTGGAATGAAAACTCTAGTTTCATTAAGAGATTGCGTTCCATTGTGTAATGCTTCTGCGTCACTGGTAGAAAAACGATGGTTAAGTTTCTGATCTGATGGAGGTGAGCTGGGTGGCATATCAAACGAAAACCGTTTCTTAGTTTTATGTGAAGGAGACAATGAGTGACGAGAAATGTTTTGTGTGGAAAATGTATTCACATTCTCTTCTGATACAGGCTGCTTCTCTAGTTTTTCTATTTTACTTTGCACAGACTCAGCCCCTGTCAAGCGATACGGTTCATTTTGGTTCACTGTTTGAACTTTCTCACACTCTCGACCATTTTCAATCGGAGACTTTTCTGATGACTCTAAACTGTCTACTGCACTTTTTACAGACTCTAAAATCTTACGTTCTTTAGAAGGTTGACTATTCTCCGAGATTAACTGGGCGGTTGCAATGACGTTTCTTTCGTTCCTAGTTTCCTGATCCTCAGAATACTTTTTCTTCTTTTTTTGACGAGTATTTCTCTCGGCAATAGCCATCTGAAGAGCATCAGAAAGACTCACGTTCTTCTTAGAAGTCCGTTGTTCTTTTTCATTCTCGATAGATAAGTCAGTCTCTTTTAAAGTGGATTCATCATTTGAGTTAATATTAACTAGAGGTTCTGAAATACTTCGTGAAACCTTCGGAGGGTCATTAATGGGAACTTCTACAGGCAACCCATAATTTTTTTCTCCCAACTTATTTTGGCTGTATGGTGTCTCTTTTATCGGTTTCGGTAGAGTTTCAGGTCCAGCAGAGTGTGTGATATTTTTGGACTCAGAAAATGCCGATAAGATGTCTGGAGTTGATTTTGCACTGTCAGATTTTGTACGAGGGAGGGTGCAGCCAACTGGGACAGTTGGGAATGGCACAGCTTTCATGCTGGATACCGCTGGCTCGTGAGTTGGAAGAGGTTGCCTGATATTCTGCATTGATATTGATCTTTGGTATGCCTTAGAACTGCCAGAGGGACCAGAGGAGGAGTTTGAACGTTGTCGACTCGACGATTCTTTCTTGACCGAGGCTTTTCTTCCTGTGGGCGGCTTTTGCTTTTGCAGCGTGTGCCAGCGATTTTCTTTAGAAACTGTAATTACACTATCCACTTGAAAACTGCTTGGATCATCAAAGCTGTGCTGGATTCCCATCTCTAAACAAACAAACAAACAAACAAACAAAAAACAATTTTAACCCTTTCAGTCCCAAACAATTATTAACACCCAACTTCTCCTTACATAACACATACAAAAGAAAACATTTGGTAATGAGAATTTGAGAATTGATGAAACAAAGCAAGTTTTAGAGCAATGTAATTTGATTGCAGTAGTGTGCATCTCATTAAAATGCATTTTATTTCTATACAATTGTGTATGTATAAATAAAATTGCAAAGCGCTCATACTTTACATCGGACAAAGGACTAACGTTGGAAACATCAGTTTCTTGCTTTCGTATTTAATGCTGTGGTGTCTGACTTAAAATAATATTTTCTACGAATATTTTTTACCAATATGACCCTAGAAGCACTAAAGAAATTATGCATTTCAGATATACGAATATTCTTTTTATTCTAGACATGTTTCTACGCTGCCACATTATCCCGGTTTTTTACGTTCTACTCAAGATGACATAGTGACAAAGTCGAAACAGGTCAAAAATAAAAAACATATTCGTATATCTGAAATGTATAAACATGTTTTTAAAATACTTTTGAACATTTAAACTCCAACAAAGCCTAACGTTCGATACGTCACTGCTTTGCTTTAACAGTGTCTAACTTAAAATGCTGATTCAAAATACTTTTTATCTCCCCTTCGATAGCGTAGAAACGTCCGAAATGTCCACATTTGTTTTATGTTTATAAAAGCTGTAAAACTTGTTTTTATCTAAACAATATATTAAGCACTGAAAGACGCAACATTGTATTCTTTGTTAGTCTATTAATATTCCATCAGATGTCACCTTTTTAACAGGTTATTGCACGATTAATAATATATTGCAAAGTAAGTGCCAAGCTCATTATTACAGTACATTAGATTGGGCAATTAATTATTACATATTAATATTTTAATCTTACTAACCATGAAGAGAAGGTCGGCTGGAGGATTTCATTCGGCCCAAAGTGAGTGTAGTAGATGGATGGCGAGACGGAGGGATAGGAGGAGGATTGGTACCTAGAGAAGAGTCACACAATCACGTATGGTAACACGCATGCGTATTATTTGGCATGTGATCGCATGAACCTGATTAATAATTAAGAATGAAGTTACAAACATAGTGGAAGATTATCAAAATTTGGATACTCTAATAAATAATTGTGATCTCTTCTAAATTTCTACTGAAATTTTGATATATTGATAATGACCAAGCTTTTCGTTATCATATAAGGAAAGGCACACAGGTATACACTTTGAAACATTTTGATTAAGGAAAATAGTCCTAATGAATGATAAAACAGCTTGGTTTAAAGGTTTACAATTTTTATAAGTAATGCAGCAAAATATTTTTGAAACAAGTGTGTTTTGGGAGGTCTGCGAGGTAAAAATAAAAGCAAAACATCTTGATTAAACGTTTATCTTTTAATTCCCAGGTGATTAGTATGTATCTTCTCCCTATGATATTAATTCATTGTTAAGCAGACAAGTGATGCGAATCGATGAACTTATCAATACAAAAGTTATATTTTGATAAAGGCTATAATTCTCTTAACTTATACGTAAGGAAATGCATTGCACCTACAAAGGAAAATTACTATGCAGATCTTGGGAGTTAAATGGTTAAAACAAGAACCGATCTAGATTTCCCGATATACAGTCACGAACCATTCTGAACTGGATTTCAATTGTAACTAAAATACCTTTGCAGCAAAGTACAAATTACACTTCATTAGTTAAGCAGAATTAAAATGGGAGTTAAGTGCAGTTAAATGATTGCATATTTACCAGGGCAAAATTATTTTCATTAAAACATCACTAACAGGCTACGACATGTACTTTCAATTGCAAAAGGAAAACAAGTTTCTTACTGATTCTCGACAGCGATCCATACTTGTCAGCGGTCAGTTTACCGTTAACCTGACTTAAAGTCCCATTGAGAGCAGAAGACTGGGGAGCACTGATTATTTTTAGTGTGACGGTATTTCCACTTTTCTTGATTAACTCTACAACATGATTGTGGGTCGCTGTAGTTACGTCTTCACCGTTTACCTGAAACACAAAATGTGTCATTGCTTGGAAATGAGAAACTTTGCCATAAAAGCACTCGACTTTATTGCAATAACAAACAACGTGAAATCACTCTGAAAACAACTTTCCGCGCGTTTTAAGCAGCAACATTGTTATTGAAGAACTTGTTGTATTTAGGAAAACAGAACAAGTTCCTACATTACTTCAAAAACTGCTTAAAATCGAGTATACTAAATAAATATGAACAATTTATTAAAAGCCATACAGCTACGATCTTAAGCTACATAGGTCTTTCGATCTGAACGGCCCTCTTCATTGTAGCGATGTGAATACAGCAACAACAAAAAAACAACCAAATATACATGCAAATAACACCATAAGAGGGTCTGGGGCGAGTACAAATATCCAGCCGTATTGTACATTTTGAGTGATATTCGTACTCCAGAAAACTTTTTTACCGCGCGCGTGTCAGTTTTTAGTTCTAGTTTTTCACGAATAAAAAATTGGATAATAAATCTCTTATTAGACAGTTTAGTATGTAGTTTGGCTGATATTTTTACTCGTGAATATCGACTGGATTGGTAAACACTAATTTCCACTTGCCGCCAATGAAACATAGACAGTTTAGTATGTAGTTTGGCTAATATTTTTACTCGTGAATATCGCCTGGATTGGTAAACACTAATTTCCCGTTGCCGTCAATGAAACAATAACTTTTATGATAAAGAAAATACCAGGGAAAAAAATAAAACCTACAGACTCACCTCAATAATAAAATCTCCACACCTAATCCCTTTTGTGTATGCTTCACCGCCCTTTTCAACCTCTCCAAAATACTGTAAGGCGGGGAACTCAGGCGTAGGCTTAAAATTCAAACGTGGTCCGTGACCTGCGAAAAAAAATATTAAAAAGCAACTTATATTAAACTATATGTGCCAAACGTTTCTAGCTTAGATTTGTTGCGGTTCAAAAAAAATGTATGTAAACTTTTATGATAGAAACGACACAGCTTTGTAGTTGACACAATTTTCAACTTACAGACTTGGACTGAATATGAAGTCAAATATGCCTAAATAAAAGTTTGTAGTAGACACAATATTCAATTTACACAGAGTTGGACTGAATATGAAGTCAAATATGCCTAAATACAGGAATGTACTAGACACAATTATTAACTTACACAGACTTGGACTGAATATGAAGTCAAATATGCCTAAATACAAGTTTGTAGTTGACACAATATTCAACTTACAGACTTGGACTGAATATGAAGTCAAATATGTTTAAATACGAGTTTGTAGTAGACACAATATTTAACTTACACAGAGTTGGACTGAATATGAAGTCAAATATGCCTAAATACAGGTTTGTAGTAAACACAATAATTAACTTACACAGACTTGGACTGAATATGAAGTCAAATATGCTTAAATACCAAGAGAGATTTACACTCCTTGCAACTGTGCGTGTTTTTCAGGGCTGTGATTTCTCGCTCTCTCTCTCTTAAAGTAATGAAATATTATGATCCATAAAGTGTTTAATTTTTGAACCACTTTCTAACTAAACAATTGATAGATTAAAGGTATTAAGATCCCATTTTGTCAAATTTACAATTTACTATAGACATTCTGCTATCACTATATACAAAAACAGGATAATTAATTTTTAATTTTCTATTGATTTTTATTGACAAAAAAGCTACGAGTCCCTGAAACACATGCTCAGTAGATGCCATAAAAGGTCTTATTAAAAATCAAACCTTTGAGTCTAATATAGATGGAAAGCTCAGAAAATGCGATCCGATTAGATAAAAGAGGAGTTTCGCAAAAAAGCCCGGTGTAATCAATCGATGATATTGGCAATCGATGTCCATCGATATCATTTAATCAATGACTCAAAAATTTGCAACTATCGATTGACATTGGACATTGATGTCCATCGATCAACTAACTTTTATTGATGGAGATCAAGTGGTATTGGTGTACATCGACAGCTTCTATTTTTTGTGCACCGCATTTTTGACCCCGTCGTTTCTTTTTATTGTTGTGGTATACTCGTAATTCTCAATACAAATCCAAACAGCAATTGCAGGATCGCGCAAAAATCCAAAATGAACAGTTCATTGCCGGTCAGCTATCTGGTCAATGTCACTGAAATCAGACTGTTATTATTTGTATGAAGACTCAGTCAAGTGTGTCCTATCGATATCCATATATAAAATCGACATCAATAGCCATCGAAACATAAAAACAACTGATTTAATTTTATGTCAATAATTTTGACATTAATAATTCGAATTTTTTTCTGCTTAAACGAATTTTATCCGAAAGAAAGATTAAAACGCGCATAATGATCATGATAGTTTTTCAGTAATCAAAGATTATAACGCATTGAGCTGAAAACATATACAGAAAACTTTCTACTAAAAAACATGTAAATGAGCAAACGGACAATAAACCCATGAAGCATCACACCAAGAATAAAAGATCCCAATCACAATTCTTCACACAACATGAAACAAAGATACACTGTAATCATATTTGCTGAGTTTCCTACCCAGTCCACTGTGACAATTTTGACATAATCAAAACACTTACAATTAGCCCCACGCATTTGAAAACCAAATCCGACTTTAGTCTTCTGTAGCCTGACCACTTTTGGTGCTTCATGTTTTGGGTCGGTAGACATGTTGATCTGTGGATCACTTAAAGAACAAAACGCAAATTTATAGTAATAATAATAGAAGATTATGAGTAATAGTCTATCCATAGTCACTTAATTCTTATATTAACCGTCAATGAATCAGCGCCGCTAATGCTCTTCTGTGAAGTAGTTCTATCCGTGGAAACTGAATAGGTGCACCACGATTGGTCAATTTTCTTGGCTAAGTGTAACACAAAAGCCAATTGGTTACCATATCGAAACAGGTTTCTGATTGGATAATTTGCAGTTCGTATGCACTACTGCCAACACAAGTTTGTTCTTGAATAAAACTCACTGTAAAGAGCTCCTTAGACTCAATTTTATGGTGAGTAACTGTTTCCAGTAAAGGTTGCACACAAGCATACAAAATAAAACCGCGGCCAAAGGCAGGGAGTGTGTTGTCCTGGTCCTTCTCTCATTTTCCTCCAGTAACTTAATGTTTAGTATACAAAGCTATCTTTACCACCGAGACGGTGTGAAATCTCTATATGAGAAAGAAACTTCGAGGGAGGTCAAGTTCTACATATAAAACGAAATGATGAATTAAAGAGACAACAAGTATGACAACGAGATGCGATTACATTCAGAGACTTGGAAAATGCTTTTTTAGTCGTACGATCAAGAGAATTAAGTTTAGATTCGACAAATATCTTGTATCTCTTTTCCGAGGTTTTTCTTGTTTGAGGTTTGGAAGCCAAGAGAACTATTTCTACTGTCGAGTGAGAAGAAACAAGCAGACAAGAGGTTCTACTCAAAGAAGTCTAGTTACACTACGACAACACCAATGGATACAGAATTTATAAAGTTTTTTAAAAGAAACTCTGTATTTTTGTCAGTTTGTTTTGAACTTGCTTTTTGGTTCTTCCGACAGTTACCAAGACGTTTAAACACTGATTATTTATATGTTTAGTTGTATGAGAACAACTACAATTTGGAACGGTGAAAATTGAAAACTGCAAGTGGGGTTTTGGTCTGGTTGTTTTCGAAATGATTTATGGATATTTTGTACATGCATTACCGTCTAAACTTTTATTCAGAAGTGACAATGTTTAGTTTTGCTTATATTTGTAATAATATTTCCTTTTAAAACAAAAACAAAATAAAGCATTGGATATTTCCATGCAGCAGAAACTATTTAGGACGAATTTCAGTTTTAGCGCCTGCAGTACTGTATATACATGTAATCAGCGGCTGTTTTCGTTTCTTGCTGTCTCCAGTCGAAGATGAGTTTACAAAGTTATCATGTTGAATGTAACTTTTCTTACTAGAGGAAGAATTCATCAAGGCCGCTTTAACAATATTTCTAGAGGAAAATGTGTTCTTTTATGAGTCTTTCAGTTTTCCTATATATGTGCAAATTTGTTGGATATTTCGACGTGGAAAACATGCAGAGACTGGATCGTGTTTTAATCGAAGGAGATTTTGTGTTCTTGAAGCAGAGACGATTTCTTTGAATCATCTCTTAGATCGAGTCCTTTGGTCTACGATGACACAGAATAAATCGCCCGACGTACGGCAAGTTAACGATTGCTTCTTTTATTGTCATTTCGTGTTGAGTTCATGTTTATAAACATCTGAATCGTTTTTGTAAATAAATTATATATACATTCGTTCTAATGCTGATTTCTTGTTTTATGTGTGTCCGTTTTTTATTTATTCCTGTTGATTAATTTTGAACTCAACTTTTACTTAAAATCCATGCCGAATGATTGGCTACGAACGACTCTTTGATATTTTTGTCCATACAAAAACATTTTGCAGTTCAGATATCGCAGCACTTCACTTTCGATAAAAACCGCTAGTACTGTTTCTGCAATCGACATGTCGAGTTTTGCGAAGACAAATGCATCAACAAAAGATTTATATTTTCCCTTTATAAGGGCCCGATAACATGGCGAGTTTCAGCAGGAAAACTTGCCGCCATCTTTGTTTACTCTGAACACACAACTGATACGCATGCCCAAGTCCATATTTCAGCCCAGGTTGAAAAAAGATAGCAATTACATAGTTTTTTCATCCCGTTTGCCCGGGCTAACGGGGCTGAAAGTTTGATCACGTAATCGAAATTGTATAAAACGAGGCGTTGCTTTAGAAAACCGGTGTCCCAGCGGATTTGGTCCCCAGCGGATTTGGTCCCCCGCGGATATGGTCCCCCCGGACTAAATCCGCTAGCGGGTTTGGTCTCCCTATGACCAAATCCGCTAGCGAATTTGGTCCCCCAGGCGGACCAAATCTGCTAGCGGATTTGGTCTCCCCCCGCGGATTTG
>JAOBRB020152230.1:0-22649 GCA_027575285.2 Zoanthus pulchellus
GGGGAGTCAAAGACTCTCATCCGCTTAACACTACAGAAACCGGAGATAACCGCCGGCTCCATGGGCCACTAGGCTCGTATAAGGATTTAGTTTAGCTCAATATGTTATGTTAGCAGCAGCTTATGACGTAGATTAGAATACTAGAAGACTAAACGAGGATAAACATTGTTAGTAAGCCGCTTTTGGCTGCTATTGAGGACTTTTAACCCTTTCAGTCCCAGTTGTATTACTAAATTCTCCCTATTTGTTCCCATACTTTTCATTGAGGAAGTTTAAGAGAATTTTACTTTTAATCTTATGTGGTTTGCTTTGTTTGATCAGCTCTCAGGTTCTCATTACCAAATGTTTTATTTTGTATGTGTTATGTTAGGTGAAGTTGGGTGCTGATAACTGTTTGGGACTGAAAGGGTTAAGACGCAAAGCAGGCAACGACGACGCAAACGGCAAAGGAAAAAACCTTAATTACAAAATACAATAGCAGCACGTTAGAATGTAGCGAGCTGACATATGTTCGCCGTAGTCTCCACTGATATTTTTTGCTGCTAAAGTCGTCGTTGCTTCCGTCCTCGTTTCTTTAAGCCCCTAGTAACCCTTTCACTCCCAATCAATTATTAACACTCAAGTTCTCCTTACATAACAAATACAAAACAAGACATTTGATAGTGAGAAAATGAAAATTGGTCAAACAAAGTAAACTACTGAAGATTAAAAGTGAAATTCTCGCAAACTTGTTTGATGAAAAGTATGGGCTCAGGCCGGGAGATTTTAATAATTGAGCTGGGACTAAAAGGGTTAAAGAGAAATAAACTTCGCAAGACCTAAATTGCCCCAAAAAACATAATTTCGAAGAACACTGCCATATTTGTGCTCCTAATTTTGTGAACTACGTCATAGCATATTGTTGACAATCTCAGTGGTGAGCAAGGTATAATTAAGGGTTAGTTACTGGAAGTGAGTAGTTTCTTTACAAATATACCCACGAGCTGGCAATAAAAATGAACGAGAAACGTAAATAATTGACGAGGCAAAGCCGAGAAGTGCAAAAATATATAAACAAACTACTCACTAAAAGTAACTAACCCATTTAATAAGCAAGCCGAGTTCACTGCATTACAAGGCGCGCCTTAAACAACGTACCTCAAGCAAGATTCGATACGTAAAATTTAATCAAATAAGAACACAATTGCATTTTAAGTTTAAATAGAATAACACAGAAATAACAAAAAGTCATACATGGAAAATAATTTTAAAAAAACAGAACTAAAACACTCAGCAAACGTATCTAAAACAAAAAGGAGGGAAAACTGTTGGTCGTGCGTCCAAAAGCCCGTTAAATTTAATATTTTGAGTGTATACTCTGATAAAGGACAACGTTAAAAAAATAGAATAACTGATTAGTTTTAAGAATTCTTTTCTTTTCTATAGTCGGAAACCTCGACCATTTGCAAGCAATCAAAAAGAACATGTACAATTTTTGGTAATGAACGGTGTGTGTGGTCTGTTAATGGGTTAGTTACTGGAAGTGAGTATAGTTTGTTTACAAATATACCCAGGAGCTGGCGATAAAATAAGCTGCTAAGCGCGGTCTGTTCTCATTTTTATCATGGCCATGTGATCGATTTTGACCAATTGCGCGCGTGGATTTTTTCCAGTGAACGAAGGCTGCTTATTAAAACGTTTCTTAGCATTTTCTTCGCTTCTATATTTAATATCCCGATGTGATTTCACCAATTAAAATAAACTTCACTCAGTTAATCTATTATACCACTGGATTCAAACAAAATTAGGTAGTTTTAGCATTTAGTTCTCCTTTAAACACTGGGTGTTTAATTGTTTTTTTCATTCCTTTTTGAATTTTTCAGGGAATACTTGTATATTTTATCAACTTATAAAATATTTTTTCATCCTGAGTTAACCACAGAGTATTATTGAATCTACAATGTAACTTCATTATTCTAGCTAAGGGCTGATACCTACATCAATAGCTTCCCCTACTATATTGAGAGTTATTTGTCCACTTCACAAACCATTATTCATTTTTGCAATCATTTAAACATACAATATCAAGAAGTTACGTAACCACACAATTTTACGTCGGAAACCAGATTTTGGAACAGCTATTAAGCTGAGGTAGGGCTTAACAACTCACTGATTGGTATGTCATGCAGACTTCCGAGAGAAATGAAGTCTATTTAGTAGGGAATGTTTGATTTTTGTAAAACTAATTTTGTTAAAAAAAATTAGAAACGAGATATTAAAAATATTGCTTTTTTAATATAGCCCACGATAACATTGTAGCCTGATACCAATTAAGTGAAATACGATACCACTTGGAACGTTTTTGAAAACATTATCAGGCCTCTGTTTTTTCTTAATTTTCTTAAAAAAGCTAAATCCGTTCATTAGCCTTATGGCACATGGGGCCGGTGCTTATCTCCGGTTCTATAGTCTTAAAGCGATGAGTCTTTGGACTCCTTCTGGACGGGACACAAATCCATCGACAGGTTAGCAACCAGCAAACCGTGGTCACACAAAATCCGAATCTCGTGAAACTGCCGGGATCGAACGGGGGACCTTCTGGTTGAAAAGATGAGAGCTAACCAATTGCACCAGCCACCTCTGCAGTTATTAAGCGTGTGTTACACTCAAGTATAATAAAAAGAGGAAGCGAAAGTATAAGTGTAAGTAGTTTTTATCGGTTTCCTTGACGACTTCTTGTTACAAAATGTGAAGCAAATCGACAATGCGAGCTCAATGCATGTGATCTGTATTGCAGAATCTCTTAAACTAACGACTTATATTAATTCCTTTACCCTTTTAAAACAATTTTACAACCGAGATTTGTCAATCTCAATCTGACACCAAGGATTTTTCTCCAGCTACTACTGTTTTCCTCCCTCGTCAATGTCGACTTTCACTTGAATTAAGCATTAACCTCTAGACAACCACTTCCTCCTCAAATGACTTTCTATAAATAATTCATCTATTTCTATTTATTTAGTTAGTTAGCTGCGGTTAAAAAAATGGAATTATAAAATAGAAACAAGCCAAAACCAAAACCAAAGCTGAGAAGTATGAAATACTTTCGAAGCAAAGTAATATAAGGGAGTCAAATATTCTCGTCCGCTTATCACTACCGAAATCGGAGATAAGCGCCTGCACCATGGGCCATCTGGCTCGTGAAGGTTTGGCCATGTTGGAAATCTAAACTTACTTCCAGTCAGAAATTCAAGATTCTTTCGACATGCCAAGACCTTTTACGAGCTGACGGAGATGAAAAAACTTATGTTAACAGCAGTTTCAAATTAAAAGTTTTATGTCGAATTCACCTAGCTGATAACTTGATTATGATCTTTCATCACGCGATACCTTGAAAAAATGTAATATTGAATTCTTTGAACAGCGTGAATCTCACGCTACAAAATTTGATATGGTTTGTTGGCATTGGTATACCTTTCATCTTTTTTTATAATCTCAAACATTCGTTGTAAAAAGTCGTTAAGAAAGATTATATTATAAACGAAATCAAACAATGACATAAATGGAAAACTATTGAAAATGCATGTCACATTTTAGTCTATTTATTAACAAGGAAAAGATAACAGAATAGTCCTTTTATGTAAAATAGCACTTGAAACCAAAATTTAAGTAACACTATAATCACAAATTGACAAAAAAACAAGCCTCAGATTTAAGAATTTTCAACTAGATGAAAAGAAATAATAAAGTTTTGTATTGAATAGCTTGAAATTGCTTCTAGATTCGCTCGTTAGTCATGCGATACAAATAAAAATAATTTGAAAATCAAACATTCATTATTCTATGCACAAACTCTAAAAATACTCAGATTCGAAGATTAATTGTAATGTAACTCTTAATATAACCTTTTATTGTTTGTTTTTTGGCAATTCGTAAACTATAACATAAAAACATCAGTTTTATAATTGCATAATACCAAGCAGTCAGTCGTGTCTCACAGCGGAAGCGAAATAAAAACAAAACACAATACCATCGATAGCCAGATTAATCTTCATCATTCAACTTTTGAGTCATGCAAATTCTAATATGCAAACACAATAGCATGAACGTGATCAAATCTTGTAGCCGTGTAAACAAGAGATGGTTTTAAAAACAGAAAGGTGTGAGTAAAATTATAATGCAGCCAGCCTAAATCAGTTTTCATAAGTAACAGATGAAATACCGATCAATATTTGTCGTTAAAAATAAAGAAACATGAATCCCTGAGAGAACTTTCTACTATCAACAGAAAGTTCCGCAGTATCTCTAAGATACCATAAAGCTAGTTATAAATATAAGTAACCGAGACAAAACCTTGTACCAAAGAACACTTGACCTGATTTAAACAACACAACTTACGAAAACAAGAGATCATATTACAAGGAACCATCCTGTTAGTTCACGCGCTAAACAGCACGGCGCCTAGAATAACACAGTATTTCCCAGTATGATTTCCGCCTGAAAGCACTCCAAACTCAAAAGTGCAAATGTTTTGACAAATACTTGAATTTACATAACCAGTCACCCAATGATTCCGTAGTTTCGCCACGCTATGATTCTGTCTTTGCGCGAATATTATAGTCTACTTTATTTGTTATTGACACGTTTTCGAAGTCTAGACAATAAATTTAAAAAACAAAGAAATCATGCTAAAATTATTTGTTCGCACTTTCAATTCAAAATGAGCTACAAGATACCATTGTCAATTACTCAAACCACCAGATATATATATATATACACGTCGCTTGCTTAGTTTTTGCTCCAAGCAAAACAGGAAACAGTACACGTGAAAGACAACTAGAGGATGAAACAAGACAAAAAATAATTTCTTGAAGGTAGTCACTAGCAACAAAGCAAATTCAAGCAAACTTTCGCACGCAAAGTCATACTGAGTGTTAATCGTGATTTCTAATTGTATTTGCAGCCAAACTCTGACAAATGTTCATCCTCAAAACTTCGCATTTATAAATCTAACAAGAGTTAATCAAAACAGCAGGATTGCAAAAATATTTAAACAAGTACCGTGCAAATAATACATAAAATAAGATAACAAACAGCAAAATACCTCACGTATTCCGAGTCTAATAGAACATCTTGGCAAAGCAAGTTCTCTTAAGTTCCAGGATATATTTTCCTGTGTTACGACCACGCGTTTCGAGGCATACGTTCTTTGATTGACGTAGAAATTAACTTGGTCCAACAGGCAACAGCACGAGTTTTTGTTGAAACAATGGACAACTTCGAGTTGTTTCTAAACATGTAGAAACTGCACATAAAGAAACTCAGTCGTTGATGCTTTCCACTAAAGCGTAAAGAGGGCTATTGTTATTAAAATTGCGGAATGTTCGAGACAAAGCCTACACCAAGACTTATCGCTGTCTTTGCGCTCTCCCAGGAAAAAAAACAAAGAAAATATTTCCTTCTATTGTTTCACTTTGTTGACCTTTGCGTCGAGTTTCTATCGCCGAAGATATTTTAGACAAAATTTAGACCAGTAAAATCAATGGTATCTTAGCAAACTCTTATCTAACAATAATAAGCCTCCACAATCAACCAATGGGGCTACCTGTTCAACCATTAAGTCTTTCAAGGTTTACCATTTTGAGATTTGACGTAACAGTCAAATAATTCAATATTGCTCTTTGCTATACGAAGCAGTAAAAATGTTTACAAAAAGTCATTTTGTGGTCACGCACAGGTTACAAAACACATTCACGAGTTTATAGGATCAATGAAGATCATACTGGCCGGAAATTAGGCAAAATTTAAAAATAAGCTCCGGCAGGGGCAAAAACATGTTCTAGGTTGAAACTTCTCTAAATCAGAAAGTGAAAAAATTTTGTACGCAATGCTCTACATTCAGTCTATCTACTATAGTCCAAAATGACTCGTGTAGTATTCATGTAAAACTACGACTTCTTCAGGCTCAGCCGCCCCGTCTTTTTGTTTAGATGTTTCTTTTGTAATTTCAAACCGCTCACAGTAATAAGAAAGAATTGAGAACAAATCGGGGCTAGAACAGGCAAACAAATAAAAACGATGAGCCTCCGAAAATCTAACAGGTTCTTATAAAAAGGTAGAATAGACCTCTTTCATAAATGGTGACCATTTTAGTATTCTTTTGTCTTTATTTAAAAGAGCCTCACTAGCCTCGTGTTCGAGCACAAACTTCAAAAGAATATCTTACCCCAAACGAGGCTAGTAAGGCTATATGAATGAAGACAAAAGAATATTTAAATGGTCGCCATTTATGAAAGAGGTCTATACGACAAGTACTGCAAAACCAAACAAACACTTAATAGCTGATAGGCAGATACCACATCACGCAATACTGTTTATGCAGATTTACAAACGAACTTGACACAGCACAAAGATGTTAGAGAAAAGTAATTTTTCGCCTCGCTTCATTTCCGGCTTTCACAGAATATTTCATTTAAAAGGGCTCTTTACCGTGAATTTTGGTGAATAGCAAAGGAGCTGAAATAGCTATTTGAATTTAAATTTAGAGCGGGAAGATTGTCAAATTGTCCCTCCTAATCCTAACTATGCGAAATGGCAACATTCGCTAGGGAACGATTTGGCGATTTGTTATTAAATAAATTCCATTATTTATTTAAATATCGTTTTAAAAAATTACACTTACAAAAACCTATCTCCTCCCTCACATCAGACATATTTAAGAGGCTATAGCGACCTTTTTATTTCATTTGTGATGTGATTATCGGATTATCAAAGTATCACTAAAAGTAGTAAAAAGACGATCTTAGGGTTGAGAGTTTTCAATCTAGGGAGAGAAGCATAGTTTTTTATTTGGACTCACAAATTCAAATGAAGTTATGATTTTATTTTATCTAAATATTTCGTATTATCTCCGTCAGGTCTTAATGATCGTTTCTTCATAAGGTAGAAAATTTGTAAAGTGTGAATTTACAAACACTCATACGCGTTCAGCAACTTTTTACTTTATTCTTAGAGTTATCATCAAGGGAGAGAACGCGGTATTTAGATTTGCCTTTTGTATTCTGCCGCTTTTTTATTTGCTTGACAACTCTCAATTTCTTGAGCTAGAAAGTTGAATAAGAAAAAACCACTCACTTTATCACGCCACACTATTGCACGCATCGCAAATGTAAAGTCTTAATTTTGGGAGCAATTATCAAAACTAACGTGCTAAGAAATAGCGGCCAAAATACCCATTATATACAAATACAAATACAAACATATACAGGTTCTCCCATCAGGGCTTTTCAGAACCTGTTTACAAGTACAGTTGAGGTAAGAAAGTCACTGAATGTCTTAGTAAGTCCGCTGAAGCGCCTCAACTTCGCAGCTGATAAGAAGTGCCCTCAATGGAAGAAAGAGACCACCTAAGTTGTTTTAAACTTTTAGGTAATTTTTTTATAATGCTACTCTAGACGTTATCTATGAATATTAAAAAGAAGTGCTAAGAGTCAGGTAGGCCGAGAAATCAAAAGCTGTGAACATAAAAGCACCAAAAACAATGTCATGGAGACCGTTTGTTAAGTGTGGAATGAGCTGTGTTGTGAGCGAGACAAACTCCTGTTGTTACGCAAAAAGTATGTCTTCCGGCGAAAAACAAAACAAAAATCAAGAAACAAACGAACTCTACGGTGTTAAAACCATAATATTCAAGTATATATATACTTTTTAATTAGAATCCAATATAGATGCACCAAAACAGTATTATGTAGAGCGTTTTGTCTAGTGTGGAATGAACTGTGTTGTGAGCGAGACAAAGTAAGTCTTCGAAAACCAAAAATTAAGTAACAAACGAACTCTGCAGTATGAAAACCATAATATTCAAATACTGTCGATTTTTAATTAGAATCCAACTTCGCTTTAAACGATATTAAATTTAATAACATTGCTAAGTTCAATAAGAAACACGTTAAAATAGACAAAAAGAAAACGCATTTTTTTGAAAACGTTGAAAATGATTGTTATTCATTGATTGGAACTTAATATATTGGCAAAGTACGAAAATATTATAAAGACAAACACTAACTTAAGAATAAAAAGGTGTTTAGGATTTCATTAGTTTTATAAAGATAAAGTAATACAAGCAGCACCAGGTTAAATAAAGAAAAACCATGTCATACATAGTAAAACATCTTTACTTACACCAGGAAACAGTGCAAACGTACAAATTAGCAGTAATCAATAAATCTAATTTGGATTTTCGTGCTAAATTTACCTGACAATTGGTTAAACTGTTGGGTCTCCAAAGGTTTCAATTTAAAGTAAACTTACATTTTTTCCATGTTGGGTAAGGACCAAAAAGTCTGATTCAAAAAGCACTGAACCGCGTGACAGCTTAGCTGAAGAAGTGACACAAGACTTGACAGATTTACTGATCATGCGCCTTGCAACTTTTAGTTTTACCTTCGCGTTTTTTTCTTCGTTTTGGTTGTTCGATAACATTTCAAAAGTTTGTTTCTATGAAAATACATAGCAGGTTTTAGTTTGGCCAATTTGCAAACTGTTAAACACTCGAAAGGAAGTATTCGCCGAAAACTTTACATGTCGTGGATCTTTGAGTTTGAAGTTGTTATTAGGTTGTAACTTCAATCATTGAAAAAGCCGTATAACTTTACAAAAATTCAGCGGGACAACCGTGGAAAGTTCTTCAAAATGTAAAATTTTTAATCCTTCTAGATTTGATTCCGACTTTCTGAACAAAAAAATTCGCCTGTTTTTCTTTTCTGCGTCAACGATAGTGTCCAAACACGACCAAGTTCCACGAAAAACAACCAACGAAAGAGTGCCTGCTTCTCGTAATTCTTGAAAAAAAAATAATGGAGCCGAAAAAAATGTGTTTTCCGAAAAACACATCGTATTCTTTAGCAAATAAGTACACCGAAAATTGGCGTCGAAATTACTTTAATATTATTAATTGCACAAAAACTCCACAACAAGGATTTTAAACATTTTATTTAACATGATATTTCCTCTCAAGGATAAAGAATGTACCGATAACTGAAGTGCCTGAGGGTATGAACAATGATACACAAGCAATTATTAAAGCGACGGAAAAGCGGTGGAAAAGCGACATCATGCAACGAGTTATACACAGCAGCAAAGCAAAGGCACACAGTTCTTAAAATTTAACAACTTTACTTTCAACAAAGTTGTTTATATATAAAAATATAGCAATAGACGATGCACTGTGTTTATTCAACTTGTTTACAGTAAGTAGAAACACACGTCTGCGATAGAAAACAGCAAAGCCAATTTTCAAATGTTGTTTTGCAAACTTTTTCTCTTCAGTTTCTACTTTAAAAAGGATTATGTCTCATAACAAATACATGAAAGGCTCTGGTTCAATTAACACATCAAAAACCATTCCAGTTCTATCCTGGAGACGCCCGAAAAACAGATTTTCTCACTTGAAATAAATCTAATTGATTGAATACTTTCTGTTTAATATTACTTTCTAAGTCAACAAGAAAAAGACGATATACAAAGCACGTATTTATAGCTAAATTTTTTTAGTGAAACTAAATTTTCGAAACTTGAAGATAGCCAATCACATCACTCACTCCTCACTACCTGGAGACAGCCAATCACATCGTTCACTCCTCACTAATTGAGGACAGCTAATCATATAGCTCACTCTTCACTACTTGAAGACAGCCAATCACATCGCTCACTTCTCACTACTTGGAGACAGCCAATCACATCGCTCACTCCTCACTTCTTGAAGACAGCCAATCACATCGCCCATGGTATTTTTGTGCTTCATATCACTTATAGACAAAGCAATACATGAAGTATCCATATGAAATATCTAAGTAATTTTAGAATGAACCATAATTAAAAAATGAAGGTTTTAACAGTCTCCAAGATAGAACGGGAAAAAACAATGCATCTGATGCATCCGTGCTCTGCTTTCCCTTGGTATGTCATGTTTTAATTATTGTAGTTGCTCCAGCAGATTATGATTCCAGTTTCCTTTATCTGACAATCCTTGTTCCAGGTATACCATCTCCACTCTACCCCCCCCCCCCTCTCCCACATCTTTTCTACATCCCCCATAAAACATTACGTTGACACCTACCTCTCCCATTACATTTTCTATCCCAGTAAGGAGCTCGTTCCACAGATCATTCAAGCCGTCGCACTTGTCTGTAACAGGTAGGGAGTCCTGTGGATTATCCACAAGATGACTTAACACGTCCTTTGCTGATTCATCTACAATGCTTTTCTGTCGTCGCAGGTTCTGCAGCTCATCTTGAAGCTCCTTAAGTAAAGTAGAAGCGCATTAAAGTCTTATCCCAGGCTGAAGCGCTTGAAATCGAGACGAAGCTAATTACAGTTATTTAGTCTTGATTGTTATTTGCCTTGCATAACAACATAAAGGCGTAAAACAGCGAAATGGGCGGACGTTTCAAAAAATATAATTAGGCTAAAATATACCATTAACTCGTACTTTCTCACTGAAAATTAGTGCTGCGAAAAGACAAATCTGTTTTAATATAAACCGATGCATTCTGACTGGCTACTCTACTAGAGGTCTAACACACATTCTGCATTCTGATTGGCTACAATGTCTACTACTACTCTACTACGTCATTTCTCTGATAGCATACTAACGGAGACAGCGAAAAAAAATTGTAATGAAACCCGTTTTGCTATAATACGAGAGAATTTCGCCAATAATTTAATTTTTACACCCGTTTTTAACCGATTGGAAAGCACTAGAAATTAATGGCTGAGGTTCATTATCGACCTTTCCCATCATAAAACCCGTGGTTTTCTATCAAAAACCCTCGGTTTCCTTTGAAAAAAAAACCGCTGCTTGGTGGAAAGCGAGAGCTACTTGATGGAAAACCGAGTGTTTTACAATGGCAAAGGTCAATAATGACCCTTGGTTATTAATTTCTAGTGCTTTGCTAACCGATTAGTAGGTTTATAATATAATTATTATATCTCTCGGCATCCTCATGGGCTGCGACTTTTGCTACACAGCCTTATGACCTACTGACTCGTAATGCATTCGTTCTCGAGATCTAAAAGTTGAGGATATTAATCTCAATAGGGCATTCTTAGTATGTGAATACATGTATGTGAGCCAATGCAGCGAATAATCTCTTGCTGTTGACCTTGTATATATACACTTTAAATACCTTATTGTATATACTAGTAATGTATAACTTATTTATACAATCCCGCGTCGTCACTGCAAGATCTTAGGCTAGTCTTTTACATGTTCCCCAACCCCTCCCCGAGCGTAACACATTTTCTCACTTTAATTTTGAAATTCCGCTCCTCTTGATCAACCCCAGGTTTTATCAACATCTGAACTTCATTAAGCTTTTGATGTAGAACAACCGCCAAACTGCTAGCTCCCTCGTCGAAGTGTTTCACAGCACTCCACGTACTTTCAAGTTTTTTCTGTCGGTCATTGGCTGCTGCAGTCACATCATCAAGCCGTTTTCTTAATTCGTCCATTTCTTCCTTAATTTCTTGCGATCCTAGTGCCTTCTCGCGGCCTTGAACCAATTCATTTCCTGCCTTGAAAAGTAGCTTCACCTCCTCCAAGTTATGCGAAATGTCTTTTTGCAAGGTCTAAAGAAAAAAAAAATCGGTTATTTAAACAATGACTTTTATAAACAAACTGTTAGGCTAAATAAAAATGGATAGTGAAAAAGTCAAAGGAACAGAACAATAAAATTACGCCCAGCCTATTACTTAACTTGACCCGATTCCTGTACTGTTATGCGAATGAGAGTCTCTAATCTCCCCTGGACGGGACGCTAATCTATCACAGGTTAGCTCTCCGAATACGCTGCTATCATTTTCAAACCTCAGAAGGATGTAAACCTAAATTAGCTTAGCAAGAATCTGAAAGGAAGGTCATAAACATTTACACCTTGGGAAAGCCATGGCCAAATCAAAATGGGGACATAGCAGTCGGAAAGCAAAGATCTTTCAAAATGCGCCAACTATCTCCATCGAAACCTATTGTTAGCTTCTAAATAATTTGCTAGAATCAATACCTTTTCTTTTTAAAAATTTGTAAATATACTACAGAGTGTTATATCTTCGTAAACGGTACAAATAAAATATTGTTGTTGTTGAACTAGCTCACAAAACTGTTTCTTAAATGTAAAGTACAACAAGTTCAGCGACTTACTTGTTTCTAGATCGTAATTTAATTTAATTTAATCCATTTTCACTGCATTATTTAAACATAAGTAACATAAATACAATAAATATAGGAAAACTTAATAAATATAAGATAAGAAACAATTCATTAACTACGTCCTAACAAAAAAAAGTGATTGTAGTGGGGAAGGACCACAAGGGAACATGCGAACCATTCGAACTAGTCCACCCAAAAATTACGTACACACTTAAAAAAAGAAAAATAGATTAAAATTGTGCCTTAAATGTAAAACCTTTGCTAATATGTCATATCCCAATTTATTCTCGATTAACAATAAATTATCAAAGGATATCATCATCATTTAATCTTCGTGAGATATTCATAGATATAGAAATGATAGTTACTTGGATTGATAATTACTATATCGCATCGATTCTAGGTTCACAACACATTTACAAAGTTAAGGAAAAATAGCTAGGTTTCAAAATAGCCGTGAGATCAATGCTTGTGTTTGGAACCTACACCATTACAAGTACCTTGTGTTCAGAGATTTGTGTCCTAATCGTATCAGTGTTGCCAGCGACTGGGGCTTGTTTTCTTATTTTCTTCTCGACCCTTTCTAGAAACATGATGGTGCTTCGGACCATTCGACGGTACCTCTCAATCTGTAAGATGGTTGTCTCCAAGATGACACTCCTGGCTTCCAGTGCTTTCCAAACGTCATCATAACGCGTGCGCAGTGAAGCTAGGTCTTGTTCGATGGTGACCTTTTCATCTGGTGACTGTTCAGGTCGGGCTGTTATCGTAACGATAACCTTACCGAGACCAACTAACAGATCTAGTCGAGCTTTGTATTGTACGGCTTCTTCCTGCAACGTCTGTAAAGTAATATATATTGAAACCTTAGTTGGCATTATAAACAAATTAGCTACGTTACCATATTGATTCATGTATTTATTATAGCTACCTTCTATGCCTAACAAAAGCCGTCTACATGAGCCACTTTCTTTGTGACTAACAAATTGGATTTGCTCGTTCAAACGGGGTGAAAAACTGAAAAAATCGAAAACTGGAACCAGAAGGTTTAGAAAAACCACATTTGCAGCTTACCCATCTTTTAAAAAGTCGAAACGGAAAATTACTTAATAATCAGTAAACATAAAACTAAAGAAATTATATTTTTCACAGTCGTCCTCGCCATTGCTTCCATATTTAGCGTTAAATTCTGCCAACTTGACTTCATACTTTTTCTTGAACAAGACTGAGAGAATTTTACTTTTAATTTTCAGCAGTTAGCTTTATTTGCTCAATTCTCATTTTCAAATGATGAAATGACTTGTTTTATATATTGATACCTGAACAGTCATAACCAGAATGCTGTGCAAAAAGTAGTAACAGTTACTATTCATCTGTAGTACATCATAGTCAATGGCTGCATTGAAATACGTCTAGATCTGAATAATACTAAATTGGAAGCGTTATAATCCCTTCATAATCTTTTGCCTGAAAAGCGATTGTAATTCAAAGTTAGAAGTTAGAAGGCTGATTTGAAGTAAATCGATTTAAATGAACCAAGTATTAAGAAGAGGTTGGGTGATGATAACGGACTTGGGTTAAATGGGTTTATCTCTCTACTAAAAGACACTAGGAGTGGGGCTTGTAGAAACTATGGAAAGTGACATGCGAATTAGCACCACACCTAATTGTGTATTACCTTTTGTTCCTTCATTTGTGTACTAAGAACATCCGGGTCTAAGCCAACTGGCGCCATATAAACCAATCTGACCTCTGTATCGTCCAGCCAAACAGTGATAGCACGAAACACATTGTGATATCTTTCCCACTGTGCTCTCAGTTCATCGTATCTGGAAGTGATATTAAGTTGTTTGACACAGAGGGTCTGCCAGTTCTTGTTCACTCGATCCAAAGTCTCTAGTATGAGCGACGGTTGTTTGCTACGCTCCAAATTAATTAGCTCGTGCCCTCCCTGATTGACAGCTTGAAGAGCTGGACGCATGCGCTCTACGTCATCTTGGAAACCCTATGGGATAATCAACGCTATTAATGGTACAATTTTTAATCAAACATTTCCAGCAATTTATACAAGCTAAAAAGCTAAAAACTTTGAAATCCATCTTTACACACTATGGGCTAATAAAATAAGGAATAAAGAAAACAATTTAGCATTTTCGTAAACTCCAATCAAGCAACCATCAGAATTTCAACAATCTCATAAATTCAGATTCTATTTTTTAAAACTTAAAATATTCACTTTTAGTATGCAATACTTTCACTGTAACCAGTTGTATGCTGGAGAACTGAACTGGCCGCCGATTGAGCAACCTTATCAGAGGTTATCTCTATGTGATATCTGCAAAAATTAAAACAATTTTTTGTTACTCATCTCTCTTTATGTAAATTTTTCCAACCACTCTCAATTATAACTTTGTTGCACAAAGTCTATTTCACATCAATGGCAACGATTGTCGGAAAAACAAATGCATGTGAGTTATTCACAAAAAATAACTGCTGTGAACTAGTGTGAGCTGCGTGCAGCTCGCCGGTGTTTTTAAAGAAACAATTTAGTGACAAATATTCAAACTATAAACCGTATAAAAAGAGAAAAAAAGAGAAAAAAGCATTTCCTTATTTGCACAGTTATCGTGTGAGTTATTCACTTTTGGTAGTTTAAATACTCAAGGAATGAATAAATGCTTCGTTTTTTAACATAGTCGTTCCTGCATGATCTTTCCGATGTTTTACAAACTTAACTTTATTCATATTTCTTTCCTTTCATTTCAATCACCTATTTATCACCCATACAAAATCTTCAGTTAAAACCTTTCACTTTCTTTTGCAACGTTAAACAACTGAGAAGAACCCAACTAATGAAAGCATACCTGTAACCTCTCTTCAAACACCAGCAAATCTGTAGTCACCAGCTCCCCAGAGTCGAGCTTCTTGATCATTCCCAGTTCCCACCTCTCAAAATCCTTAGCGATCATGATAAACACACTCTTCATCTCCTCTTTACGTACATGTGCTTTCTGGCTGATGTCTTCCCAAAGCTTGTTTAGTTTCTTAATGTTGGATTCCTTGTGTTTCTTCTTCTGCAGTCGGAAGATCTCATTTAGGGAATCCACAGTGGTCCCTGCACGGTTTATTTCATTTTGCAACGTCTAAAAAGGAGATAAACAAAAATTTCAAACGTTGTTGGGTTTCGGTGAAGTTTTTAGAAGCGTAGCTATTCCAGGTATAATCAAACTTTCTGTCTTTAGCAGGTTGCAATTTCATTTTTAATTTGATCACTATGTTAGTTTATTAAAAAAAGCAGTTTCTCTAAAACACACAGCATCTACCTAGCTATACCATAACTCCAACCATTACTGCCATAACCATTTCTATCCCAACCTATAGTTATCAAACACTAAGCATAAGGATTGTTGTATCAATCGCGTTTCATTTATATCAGAGTGAGTCACTGAAGATTAACGCAATCCGCGAATGTAGTTTGTTTGTTTAAATTACTCATAAATGGCAAATCTGCGTATATGTTTTGCAGTTAAATATAAACTTGTTTGAAATATTTAGGAATTTGTTACAAAATTAAGTCGAATTACAGTTACCACCACAAAACACATACTTGGACTCGATGTGCACAGTACAACTATATTTAATCGCCAGTTTTTAGTACCTTAAATTGCTGAGCCTGCGATCTCAACTCTGTCAGATTGTTTGACACTGATGGAAGTTTGTCTAATTGTTTCTTCAGTTCCTGCAAAGCTCGTATGGCGTTATCCAAACCCTCTTTGTAGCTCAGCGACGAAAACAGAGCTGACTGCAGCTTCGTTTCGAATACAGAGATATTGGAGCACAACTCATCGTATCTTTGACGAATTGGTTTGCCGCGCTCAAATGTGGGACACTCCACCAATCCATGGATGCTTTGCGCTACCACATCTGCAGAAATCACTTCCGGTTGATGCGAATTGGCTTCCGCCTGAAAAGCCTAAGTAAACAAAGGTGTTGTTTAGCAAGCAAAATCACAGCTTTGTTGTCTTCTACAAAGCCTGTTAAATTTACCGCTTTAGAGATTTCTAAGGATAAATAAATATAGTTTGGGAAATCATTTTGCCGTTACATATGCTAGACGAATTCCTTACATCAGATATAATTTATTATTCTTGAAACTGGGCTGGCTACTTGAAATTCTATTCAAAAAAGTTTGTTAGCGAGAGGTTAAGATTTAATCCAAAGTTTTAGTACACAAGCTTTTAAGCACCACATTAGCTATTGTCTTTTTAAAAAGGTTAAATTTAATTCTTCAGCCCACTTACAAAATTTGGGTTATTTTCTATAGACATGTGTCAAATAAAAAACAAAAATGTTTAACATTTAGATGATTTCCAAGCGCTTAACGCCTAGTTCACTGTAAAAATGCTTTGTTAAAATCATTATCTTTCGAACTTTTAAGATGCAGCTTAAACGCCGATTGAACGTCACAACGCGTCAGTTTAACAAAATATGAACAGATTAATTGAGAAAAACATATCGGCAAAATATTAAAAAATAAGCAAACTACGAAGATATATGCAAACATAAAAATATTCAATGCTTCGTCACTCTTCAGTGGTATCGCATAAAAAATATAATAGTGAGAGGCTATAAAACATGATAAAAATCGGTTTTGACTAAACATCATCTTCAGTCTAAATCGTTAATTTTAAGACATTGACGTATTTTTCAGCCTTTTACTATAGAATTATACTTATTCTATGCTTTGAATCAACACTTCATTTCAGCCTTAACTGAAACTCATTATACAGAACGATACAAACATAAGCATTTACGCTTAGAAACACTTCCGGTCTACAAAATGCAGAATTCTGATATCAGAAATGGTAAAATTTAATTACGTCCCATTTAATGATTAAGAGAGAACAGCACGCATATAAAGTAAACATTTATGTTAAAATACTCATCTTTAACATTTCTCAAACATTAAACACAAACCCTAAGTAACCCAACTCCTTAAATGAACAAAAACCTACCTTTATGTCGTCAATCTCTCGTTTTAATAGCGCTGGATCGGAGCTCAGAGGCTGTGCCATTTTGGACGCAAGGCTCGTCTCGGCTGAATTCAGCCAGGGAAGAATAGCGTTTGCTTTTGCGTCGTACTCTTTTAGCTGTTTCCAAGACTGACCGAGCTGCGTGCCTCTCTGGGACAACAGAAGCAACAGACGATTGTAGCGCTCGTTGATGTCGGCAAGTTTGTTTTCTAGTACCCAGGACTTTTCATTTGGATTGCCCAGTTCGTCCGCAGTAGCTTTTGTGGGATCTTGAAGAGTTGAGAGGGATTTTTCTAGTTCCGCATGAAAAACCTGAAGCGAAAAAAGACGAGAAGTTAAAAACTTACAAAACTGCTCCTCAAAGCTCAAAAGCTGGATAATAAAACGGTTTTCCTCATTAAAGCACAAAATAGACGTAAGTAAATCACAACATCTTTTGCAAAGAAACTAAACAAAAAAAAATTAATTGTTTAGCAGTTTCCTTTCAAGCTAAGATGGTCATATAGCACGTATATTACAGTTAAACAAATTTATAAAGGTTTTCAGCTGTGGCGATCATTTAGATAAGAAACACAAACAAAATACCTTGGCCTCGTGTAAGAAGTCTTCTCCGCTCTCGTTCACTGCTTGAAGTTCGACCTCATGTATCTTAACGTCTTCAACAAAACTCTGCGCAAATTAAATTAAAAAGAATTTGTATTTCGTTTCAGTTCTTTTTTTCTTAACTTAAACTACGCAAAGGTTCTAGCTGGAAATGTTACTGTAGAGTAAAAATCGAATATGTTAATGTAGATTTAACAGTATATGTTTATTAAACCTTTAAGTGCAAATATTGAAATAATTTCGTTGTTAATAAACGAAAGTAACATTCTATAGCATTTGTCACGAACATCGCGTACTTAAATATCTGTCGTTGGCCTTCAGTTTAATCAGAAGATGGTGTAGCACAGCCCAAGAGACCGCAGTTTCCCGTATATAAGCCAATATGCTAGTGGCAGTTCCTCGAGCATGTAGTAAAATAGAAGGTACATGGCTCTCGAGGTAGTAGTGTAAGTACCTGTACTGCTATATAAACAATATAAAAAACAAGCAATATTCTGTAAGCAGGAACAAAAAGATTCATTGCAATGAAAGCGACGCAAAGTAGTTTTTCTTCGAAAGGCCACGCGTTAAACAATGCAAGGAAAAACTGATGAAATATACTTTTGTTTAATCCCAAAAGTGTTTATGAACTCAAAATTAAAATTTCAAAATAAAACAATTTGCAAAGTTCGAAATAGATTAAGGTTAAGTTTATGCATAATTCTCAATTAATTGAACTCGGTTTCGACAGGATTAAGATTCACTTGAGATACTTAATGGAAGAAAACAATGGTCCACGATGAAATTTGGGTCAAGGAAATTATCTGTGTTTTCTGAACGTTTAATATTATCGTTATAAGTGTTCATTGTTCAGTGTTCATTTCAGTGTTCATTCTTTTCAGGTCCAATGAATGGCCCTCCAAGGGATCTGGCTATCTTCAATGCTCTTCGTTTGCCTTCTTTTTGTTCTATGATACATAACGCGTGGCACACTAAGATGTACTCAACATCGATTCGCTCCAAACAGAAAAGTGAAAGAGTTCTTACTGTTACTCATTTAGCATTCTATTTAGTAATGCATAACTTAAATTTTGCGACATTCGATGAGCATTTTAAATATCTTAACCCTTATAGTCCCAGCTGAATTATTAACTTCTCCTAACTCGAGTCCATATTTTTCATTGAACAACTTTGAGAGAATTTCACTTTTGATCTTCAGTAGTTAACTTTGTTTGATCAATTCAAAATTTCTCACTACCAAATGCCTCATTTTGTGATTGTTATGTAAGGAGAAGTTGAGTTCTGATAAGTGATTGGGAGTGAAAGCGTTAATAACCAAGTGCGAGGTCTATCCGGGAAAATGTATGCCGGCGAGGTCTTTTACAGTACAGATCGAGCGTAGCGAAGTCTGTGCGAAATACCGAGGACAAGTATTTTCCCGTACAAACCGAGCAAACGAGATTATTAAGACATTCATTTAGAATAAATAGCGCACGCACTTTTAATTCTCTTCCACGTACTATACGGCGTCTTGATAACCTTGAAAAATTCCAAACTGGAGCTAAACGCCATTTCAAGCAATCCAAGAGATAGTTTGGGTGGCACAATTGATGTAAATAGCTTTCTACTACTACATTTCATATGCATGTTGTTGTACTAAATTTCATATGCATGATGTTGTTGTATTGATTTTGCTGTTGTTTTATGTTATAACATGACTCAATTTAAACTAGCTTTGCTAAACTTGATATCCTGTATAAATATCGATTTAAATTATAAATAAATAAACAAATTTATTACATGGCGTCAGTTTTAGATTAAATTAGATTACATTAGAATAGATTAGATTAGATTGGCGCGCTCTCGTAAGCTAGAAATCGGTCCAATAACTTTCTGGTCCTATATGGAAAGTTATTGGATCGATTTTCAGCCAATCAACGCGCAGCTTTTAGTTATTGGCCCTACAAATTTGGCTGCCATGTAATAATAGATATTATTATATGGCTTGAAACTCTAGCGCGCACTGATTGGTTGTTAACGCATAATGACCGGTCATTTTTGCGCTATGCGACCGCGACAGGAAATGGAAAATTACTTACGATTATGACAAAAATCCTAATAAAGCCATATAATAATAACTTATTATCTCGTCCATTCGGTCATTACAGGGAAATGTCAGACCTCGGTCTGCGATTTCCTTGTAATGACCTTACTCTCGGTTAATTAAGTTAACGATTCTAAATATGTTAAAAATGGTCAAAAAACAGCCTATCAAGGTATTTTTACCAACCACCGTTTATCCTAAATATATTCATTCGTCTCAGAAAGTAAACGTGATGATAAAAACTGTTTATTGAACAGATATTTTCATTATAAGGATACTGGTACAAATTCTTGGATTCTATTGGTTATTTTTTAAAAAACGTTTAAGTCTGTTACGAAGGTTTATTTCATGGCAAATGACTAAGCTTCGCAAAGTATGCCGACAGGCGAGTTCTTTGGCTGCCTCCAAAAGCAAAGCACAAAATACCCTTTTTTCATTTACAATTGAGCAGCAAGAACAAAAGTTACAAAGACGTCGAATATAAACAGTGCCATAGGATCACGGATGTCTAATTGCTTAATTTCATATTTGAATGTTGTAATTCATAACGACGCTTTGACAGGTTGTAGGGGCGAAAAATTTTCCGCCTTTTAACAACCAAGGCGCCTACTTATTATATTAGCCTTCTTCTTTATTTTGCGAAGCATGGGCAATATTTATTGCCCAATTAACCCGGATGTCCAGATCAGCGATTTTTGAATCTATAAGAAAGTATATTATTGCTTTGGGATTTCCCCACGAATAACTTTTTATCAGGAAAACTAATGTTTACTTTTGACCGCAGTGTGCCTATCAGCAAGTTATTGCTGTATTAATCGTCAATGGGCAGATTTATGCTTATTTCCGAACGCTAATTTACCTTAAAACGCTGTTAATTCAGTCAACGCCTGCGTAAAAATAAATACATGACAAATAACAAACAAACGAACGCAATGATAACAAAACTTTCAATCTTTTCAATCAAAGGTTGCAGCTTATCACCGAAACTTTCATTCATTGACCTACCTTATGTTCATCTAATCGTGCTTGAGCAGACTTGGCATCACTGACGTCTTTAAGTATGGCGGCAGCTTCGTCTTCGGCGCGCATCAACCAAGCCTACGTGTTAAATAAAACTTGCAAAAGTTATGTGAATACTTTTCTTGGAAACAACCAACTACGCACCGAACGCATTTCTATTCGATTTATCAACACATAATACCATATATGCGTACCAATAATTTACGGTGTTCAACTTACGAACGGAGAAAAATATCGCCCTGGGAACCCCTACAGTTACCATCTACATAACATTGTCCGGTTGTGTGTGTGTGTGCATGGTTGGTCCTTGTGGTGTAGTGGTTAACACGTCGGACTAGTAAACCAAAGATGTGGGGTTCGATTCTCGCCAAGGGTTATATATGTTATTTTTCTCTTATTTCTTTCCAAATAAAAAACTGTTTGTCTTGGCACATATATCTGTTTTAGCACAACAGTGAAGGCGTCAAGTTTCGTGCAAATATTGAAAATTCTAAATTTAAATTATTTAAGTCTGCTTACTCACCAGAAATGGATGTAACATGCTCTCAAATTTGGTCAACTTGTCGTGAATCGTCACGAGTCTCATATAACGATTATCTAGCTCGGACTGCAGCCGGTTCCACCTCGCCTCCAAGCTACTCATCTTTGTGTCAAGCTCAGCCTTCTTCGATTGGGACAACTGCTGACCAGTTCCTTGTAGGAATTGGCGGCCCTGTGTCAAAGAGGACTCCACCGGTTGTTTCCGCTCATAAACCGCTCGTGTTAAATTCTGTGATAACGATATGAAAGAGAGGTTTGTGGTTAAGAAACTTTGATTTGAGAAAAAATACATTAGGCCGGACCAAACAGATGTATTATGCCACGGATGACCGAAACTAATTTTCCCAAATGCAAAAAAAATAGAGAAAAAACTAACTAGCGGTAAACTAGTTTGAGCTGCGTCGGAAACAATTTAGTAATAAATTCTTTTATATAGTGTATAGTTTACATATTTATTACGAAGAAATAAAGTATGATCCTTTCAGTTTTCATATGTTTGTCTGCTCATGGAGAAAACATTAACGTAAGTACGTAACGTATTTTAGACTATTTTACGTACGTAAAATGTCGAAACAACAATAAAATTATTCATTTACAAGTAAATATATACTTTATAACACTTCGACTATACGATTAAGTTCTTTGTGGTGTTTTTTTATCCCTTATTCATTAATGAAAAAGTATTCTTAGCTGTTACTAACGTTGAGTTTCAGTGTTTTGATAAATAACGCGACACGGTTCAACCGACCTGAGATATTTTGAAAAAAAACGATCAGTGTCCCAACAAATTACTTTGGTTTTGCCCTACTAAAAACATGCCTTCAGCATTTTTACTCAAACAAGACTTAAAACATATACAGCTTGACTGTGCGCCATTTAATTCGTCTGAAAACAATAGATTTGAGACAATACTAACGTCTAAAACCGTAGATAGTGACGAAATAAAATGAAGGACAGAAGTAGTTGCTTTGAGTCTGTTTGGAATATTCTGTTTTAATATTTTGCTTTATAAAAAAAAATTAGAACTAAAGAGAAGTTTTGAAAATAATTCTTTGTTTTACACCATTTAGTGTATTTTTAAAATAAGTGACAAGCACTCACTCAGAATGTTGTCCTGTTTTAAATTGAGCTGCTCGTGTGCGAGATTTGTCACGCTTTGTGAATGTTTTAATAGGTGACAAGTTCT
>JAOBRB020152231.1:0-12982 GCA_027575285.2 Zoanthus pulchellus
CCTTAGGTTTTTAATTGTAAGATAGTGTAACATAGTTTTTAATCTTATGTCGTTATGATATTTATTTTATCTTAAACAATATATATATATAATTGTATATTGATTAGAATGTTGTCTTTGAAAAGCTCTTATGGGGAAAGATAATAAAGTATGTATGTAACAAAAGATGATAATATTTGTGCACATTACCAGATATTTCCCGGAAAATATTTCTGCAATGCTAACTTTATGCTATACCGGTGATTTAATGCTAAAATTATGTTAAATTTTTCATTATGCTAGACCTTATCTGGAAATGTTCAAATTATACTAAATTAGCAATATTGTGCTACATCTGGTCACACTGGCCCAAATCCTAACTTTGTTCCCAGGACTTTTCTTCTGGCACCATTGTAGAAAATAAAGGGAAAAAAGGCATGGGAACGACCTAGGATGACTAAATATCATACTCAGATTCTACAAACAAACATTTTTCTGGATTCCGAATCCCATATAAACAAATTTACCCTGGATTCTGGAATCAGATTGTATTTCATGGTGTCACAGATGTATGGTCGAGCTACTTGATGGTTTGGCACCGTCCATGCAATCAATATTAATTCTAACAAAAATTTCCAACATCCTTATCATTCTCTAAACATGGGATTCTCCAACAATTATGTTTTAAAAAAAAAATTTTTAATCTCAAATATCGCGTTTCTAGCATCCTGATTGGTTCACTCAATCTCGCCTATCAGCTCATATACCGAACGAACATATATGGAACTAACATTGAAAAGTGTTGCCAAGCTGAAAAATGAAAATGTCATAAAAAAATTGTTGTCAATTTTTAAATATCGAAGGTTTTCGAAAGTTCATGAAATTTAATTACACAATTATTCCATTCGCGCTTCTTGAATATGACTGAGATGATTGTAGCCAACGCGCGCTCTTGAAACAATTGTTTAAATTACTTTATCTCCTCAAGAAAAAAAAATTTCACGAGTGAGCGCAGAGAATGGGTAAAATTGTTTTTCCAGTAAAAGATAAACTGCTCACGTTTTAGTCAATGTGTAATTTTCTTTTTAATACAAAGGAATGATGTCAGTTATATTTTTCCATAGTGAGAAAATCGAAATTTGTTAATTGTATCCCGGATGTAATTTCATACGAAATGTAAGGGAGGTGTATTCTACAGTTAAACCCTACTCTATTGTTTAATTAGCAGTGGCTCGAGGTAAATGTGCTACTTGCAAGGCTACATGACAATGGACTGCAGTCTGTGTGAGGCACACTCCCATTAAAGAATATTCCATAGTTAAAGCACGTTTTACGGTAAACATCTTATAGCGAGACAAGTTCTAGAATCGGCATGCGCAGTTCCTTGGACAAGTTTATCATCACATGATAAGAGCCTTTTTTAATAAGGCCGCGTTTACGTGACCGCATCAGAGATCATCTTTATGACATATGCAAGGATGATCTATCTAAACCTGCCTCTCGCTATTTTAAATATTCTAGTCATTCTATTTCCAATTTTGTTGTATTCGGTCTTTCTGTAAACAACGGCGGTAACGATCGTCGCAAGTCTAAAGAAATGCGACTAATTCACGCTTTGGACTCTCTCAGTTCCCACGGGATAAATGAACGCTTCAGTTTCTGTTAACTATTTCTCGTCCCGGAAAACAAAAAGTTGTTTTTGTTAAATGTTTTTTGTTGTTTTACCATTTTATTCACACATCTCTATCTTTTTATTTCCTTTTGGTTTTTGCATACTCATCTCATTGTGTCATCTTCATTTGCTTTACTATAAAACCACCCCTTCATTTGTTTTACATGCATTCACTCCGACAAAGAACTCCAGTCGAAACGTCAGCAAAAAATTCATTTCCACCGCGGTGTATTATTTATCTTTTTCAATAAGAGTTGATAAGGGTGAAAATTGCCAAAACTTAAGAACATGTTAAAAACATGCTGAGGTCGAGAAAAGATGAAGAAGTATCTATTTATGATGATCGATAATCTATAGCAAATAATTTTACTAGCAGTAATAATAGGTACTGAATAGGCCATTTCCGAGTTCCCTTGTGCCTCAGTTTCAAAGCGAGTCTAAGTGCGAAGCCATTCTTATGAAAATGACTTTAGTTTGCATGAAAATGAAACTGAATGCAGAACTCATTTTCATATGAAAGGTTTCGCACCTAGACTCGTTTTCAGAGGCACAAGAGAACTCAGAAATGGTCTATTGCTACCTTGTATGTTGATAATCACGTTCAAATCTTTCTTAAGGCGACCGAATACTACAGTGTGCTGCCCAGTTTCCGTGCAGTACCAGTTTCCGGCCAAAAAAAAATTAATTAAAATTGGCTATTTTCAATGGGATTTGAACTCTTCGTCCACCGAAGCGATCCGTCGGAAAAACGAACATCTCCGCTATTAACTGATGGTTTTGGCGGACTTTTTGGTTGAGAAACGAGGGAACAAGAAAGGATTTTGTTTACGTGAGTAAATCTTACCGGCTAATTCTTGGCCTTTTCACTGCCAAACGAAACTACCGAACGTAAATAAATAACTCGTTTAATAGGAATTAGTTTACGTAACTTTATGATATTTTGAAAGAACTTTCATTGAAGATGAAAGTAATTAAGGGACCTCTCATCATAAGCCAGAACTTAGTTGTTTGCGAACTTCAGAAATCCAGGGCCGTACATAGTGGGAGGAACTAGGAAGGGAAGAAGGGAGGGAGGGGGGGGGGGGGGGTTGCAGGTGGGGCAGTTGCCCCCGCCGGGAAAACTAACTTTTTTTCTAACACTAGTGTTTGACTAGAAACCCTGTCTGTATACTGGAGATCCCTGTGAAGGTTTGGGGAGTTTGCCCCCGCAAACAAAAAATCCTACGTATATACGACCCTAGAATTCTAAATTATAGCCAAGATTTGCGCTTTCTGCGCCAGTTTCCGGCAACTGATCTGCACTCAAGGATAGGTTGTTTAAAACGTATTTTAATCAATGAAATTTTATAACTCACTACTGGAGAAATTAATGAAATGTACAGAGCCTAAGCAAGCATGGCGTAGTGAGGTACATTTTAACTCGGATGTGATGTCGGTAAAACATTCTGGAAGCAAAAGGTCATTGAGGTCATACATAACTTTATTATTCCGTAAATAGCAGATGAGAATGAACAGCTGATGATCCGAAACTTGAAACGTATTCGATAGATGGAAGTCCGTTAAGTCAAGCGGATTGAATGAAATTTTTTCTTTCTATTGATGGCCGGAAACTGGACTCGCTGGCCGGAAACTGGGCAACTTACTAGCTTTACCAAAACTGACATAATTTCTTTAGTACTTGAGGAAAGCAGCCGATCTCCGCATATTTTAAAGGTAAGCAAATGAAGTGTCTCTTGAAGAAAAATGAGAAAGTTTCCGTGCATAAGCAAGAAGTTAGGGCGATTACAAACTAAAGTGGCTGGAAACTGGGCAACATACTGTATGCTAAATTGTGGATCAGAAATTTTCAAATAAACAATTATCAACCAGAATTTACACCTAATTGCAAGAATGTTGTCACATAAGAGTAAAAATGTATAAAAAAAGAAATAAAAAGAAAACGCAGGATTGGATTGCTGCATTGCAACACAGAGGTAAAATTTAGTGAAGTAGCTCAGATCATGCATATTTCAACAACCTTGACCTGAATGTAACATTTGAATAAAAATTCACCAAGGAAAGACAATATGTTAACAAAAAAGTAAGTAAAGGGTAACCCTCTTACCGCAAAAGCACGTTAGACCACGACGAAGAACCATCCGGGAACATTCGGTATTTATAGTGGCGCAAAGAAAAACGGTTAGTGAAAACATGCTGCATCATGGGTAAAAATTTGAATTTTTCAGCCCCTGTCCAAATTAGAGTCGCTGCTTAGCATCGCTTGCTCAGGCTTCGCTATGCTGCGGCAGCAATTACAAATAATATTTGCTTTTCGGTGGGCATCTTGACAATTCGCAGATAATTTTATGTCACATGTTTTTCGTTTACCAAATCGCGCAGTTCGTACATGATCTCGAAATGAATCGAAAACTACAAGAGAAATACAATGCGTTTTATCGTTCCTCTCTTAATCCCATAATCGTTCGAAGGATATTTTGTTCTTCTTTGCGATTACCCGCAAGTCAATATTTTGATAATTTGATGTCAGGAAGAAATTGTCTTTGAAGGGGTAACTCAAACATTTCTAGGTTTGATTTTTTAAAAACTAATAATAGTATTGGACATTCAAAAGCAAACGCATTGACATTGAACAAGAAAAACTTGCTAAATTATTAATTAAAAAAATCTTTTACTTATTTAAGTTTAAGTTAATTAAGTTTTTTAAGGTATCCACCGGCAGTACAGTACAATAAAATACAATAATCTTTATTTAACGAGGGTGACATTAATAACCGTAACTTCAGTCTTCTAACTAATGGCATTAGTAGTTGAAACTGTACCACAAAAACTTTACTTTATTTTGTGTGGAGACAAAGTAAGCGCCATTTTAAATCAAATTTAGAGGTGAATTTAGTTTAGTTGTTTTATGTCATTTTACTCAAACGTCAATGTAAGTAGTGCAAAGATCTTAAGCACCGAGATGTAGTCCTTTCTCAAGCAGGGCAAGTCAGTTTCCAATAGATTACTCAATCTTTGTTTTGGAAAAAAACTTATTATATAAAAAATCGTATCATATAAAAAATAGTATTATATAAAAAAACTTATTATACAAAAATACCTATTATGTAACAATGGTGAAACACAGCAAGCAATCAAACCAATTCTTATTTTAATCCTACTAAACTCCAACTGTAACCAAAACTTTGCTGTACAATTTAGATATGAATTATTGTTACATTTCCATATGGTATAAAACCTAAAAGAACAAAACAAGCCTCAATTACTGACAAAATAAATGCACGAACATTGAGTCTGAGGAAGATGTCGCTGGTTCTTATTTTAAAAAAAGTTTATTTCTGTGGAGGATTCTAGAAATGTTTTTTGCCCTTCCCCAGCAAAATTAAAATTTCCGCTGTGTGTTGACCTGCGTCGGCGTCGCTATGAAATCTTTCAGTCCAATTAAAGTTGAATTACTAAGTTCTCCCAACTGGAGACCATACTTTTCATTGATTGATTGAACAAGTTTGCGAGAATTTTACTTTTAATCTTCAGTAGTTTGCCTTGTTTGATCAATTCTCATTTCCTTATTACCAAATGTCTTATTTTGAATTTGTTCTGTAAGGAGAAGTTGAGCGTTGATAACTGCTATTGGGAGTGAAACGGTTAATCGTCTTCCTTCCTATATCTACATTTTCTATTCGTATACTCCATATTCTAGCATCCCTTTCCCCAGTAAATCTAATTAATTTCAGTTTCGCGATGCCTATAAACCATTTTTTTAATTTACCTCATATAAAGTCGAATAAGTTGTGTCAACAATGAAGATGTGTGTTTTTTCATGCGTAAAACAACTTTTAGCGGACTTGGAGCGAATGAATATTTTCACGTGACAGGTTACGAGTTGCCTGATCAAGGTTGTGCCGGATCAGCGGCTGTCGGCAAGATTGATTTTCTTTTAAAACAATCCTTTTCTATTAACCTTTTTCGCAATTTTCAATAAGTGGTTTAAGAGTGCTTTTTACATCATCTTTTAGAACTTTTGAAAATCCAATCGGATTATTTCTTGATACAACTTTTAAACTTTTTGTGAGCATTGTGCTTTTCGTGCTTTTATTCCAACTCCCTTCCCGATCCTCACTGTTTGTGCTTATGCCATGAAGGTTTTCTAAGCCCCATCTATCCCCTTCGCCTTCGCCCTCTCAGTCCCCCCCCCCACCGCTTTTCCCCTCAAACCAACTGGCCCCTAATATTTAACAGCCAAAAAAAAGTTTTTTTAATTTTAATTTTCCGTTTTTTAAAAAAAGAAATTTAACGCGTAGAACCAATAAAGTATAAAACTGCACCATGGCCAACGATCGTGCTTGAAGAAGCTTGGTGTTGCTAGCCAAACGTAGCTAAGTTTTAGGTCAATTTCCAGTAATAATTAAATTATTTTATTTATTTATCTATTTATTTAACTGGATGTCTAATATTCGCCGTTTTCTAAAGCGCGGCCCAGTTCACAAGCAAAGTAATAACTTTTCAAAGACTATTAAATAACTAAAATCGACAAGGTGTTTAACATCATTAGTGGAAAAGAATTTGGAGAAGCTTTAATTTCATATGTAAATGAGTGCTAAAATTAAACTGGTCCAAAATAGTTTTACTTATATACTTTATTGCTTTCGGGATATTCTTTGCATGCAGTAGTAGATATCCAATGCCTTTCGATATGCCCTTGGCTATGTCAGAAGCTAAAAATGCTTTGAAAAGTGACAGATTTTTGATTTTGTTCAAGATAAATCGGTTTCTGAAATTAAGATTTAATCTCCAAGCGGCTTTACTATAAAGTCTATTGCAAATGACTCGTTAACGGAGGACTATAAACTGCAGAACACTTCGTCTTCTTATAACACTATATAAAGCAGCGCTATCAGATCAAGACATCACTTTATTTGCAAGTGGTAAAGAGACTGGTTTTAGGTATTTCGTCCCAAGCTTAAAATGAATATGTTCTTCACATCGCACGCAATCGCTGAAACAAATCTTCTTTTAATAGGAATTTTGTTCTTCTGACCGAGATTCAATATTTTTTTTGGCTGATAGATTGCAAGGACGTTTACGTATTCCTAGTTTCGGGAATATTCGTGATATGGAATCAGTTCGTTCAGTTAAATAACTGTGCATGATATCAAAGAGCTTGAAAGGTAGCATATCTGTTTATGGCTTTGCCATTTGGGAATTTCTATACAATACAATACAATATAATACAAAGGAGGGTGGTCACGATTAACCCGGTGAGTTATCTAACACGTGGCCGTCACATTACTGAAACAATTACAAAATATTAAAAATAATGTTATACAGGTGATCACAAAATATACAATTATAATAACAAAGAAAAACATTCCATATTGCATATTATAATTCAAAAATTAACCTATACTAATAAAAATGTAATGGAACAATTAACAATGCCAAAAATACAAACTATAAAGTAGTACAATGACAACGATGTTTATAGCGACATTCTAAACAGAAAAGTTCTTCTAAGTGTGAGACACGAGAAGAAAACTGAAGAAACAGTTGAAGAATTTTAGACGTTAGATGTAAAAGAGGAAGACGGATCAGGGTGACAAAGTAAGTGAATCAAGACAGTTAAAAGAGAAGCGGCACTAAAGCGAATGTAGTTTACCACAGAGTTCGTACGAGGTTTTATAACATAAAGATCAGTATTCAGTAGAAATACTCGCAATACATGTAGTAAGTACGTTGTGTAAATATAGAAAATTATATTCTGAGCCTCGGTGTTAATCAAAAATTCTTAAAAATTGAGGGCCAATTTCTGCTTCAATATTTTTGTGAAATATATTCTTTAATTAAGCATTAGAGTACAACTTTCTATGACTTTATCGGTGAAATAGTGAGCACGCGTGATGTAGGGAGAAACACGAGAATGTTGTAAAATCACAAGCCGCAGGCGAGTGATTTTACAAAGTTTCGAGTGTCTCTCCCAACATCGCAAGTGCTCTATTTCGCCCAAAAGTTATAGAAAGTTCTGCTCTAATGCTTTTATGATATAGCAAAACAAGCGGCAAAACAAGCAAGCGAAAACCATGATTATGTCGTTGTAATAAAGCATAGATTTGAACCAATAAGAGCGCGGGTTATATCGTAGCTATATTATAATACAAAATAGAGTGCATTAGTGTTTGAGACCTAAACAAAGAATGGTGTAAGCCCCGAGACAAATAAGTTTCTTACGAATAATGATTTGTTTTTCTACGGATTAGACAAAAATGCTGATTGCAAGTGGATGTTTACCGACACTTAATAAAACTTTGTTTTTGTTGCCTGGCAAAGGGTTTGTGTCAGGTGGGAGCAATTGTCTTTAAGATTAGAAGGTCATCAAAAGCTGTCTGCAGTTTCCTTTAAGAACTTAGGTGATATTAATAGTCTCTTTGAGCAATAGTTCTTCTGAGACCAAAGTTTTCGTACTTGTTGACAGCCTAATACAAGGCAAACGACACAAGAGTTATTCAAATAGCTGATTGGATATCACAACGCTCCATTTCGTTGAATGAAGATTTACAGGAGATCGATAGAGAAACAAGTGTCTGATATACGTGCGAATGTATTTGTTTGACCAATATCAAATCTATACATTTGTAGCAACAAATTGTATGAATTATACTTTGCAGTGTGTGTTGCTTGCGGTAAGTTTGAGGAATATTTAGTTCAATGTGTTTAAATTTCCGTCTAAAATTCAAAAAGACAAACATCAACTTAATTAAATTTATTACGAGGATATATACCTCGCTATATTTAGTGAAAGCCACTGGTACTGATAGATTTAGCGGCTAACTTTAGTGAAAAACATGAATGGTATAAGAGTCTGTTGTAAGTTTATTTCTTTATCGAAGTTGTTATAAATTACGTATGCATATAGAATTCGTTTATCACGACTCAGTAAATCGACATGCTTTATAATTATATTGTCTGTTAATTCATACATCATATATACCACATGCAGTATAATTATAAGGACTAAAACACACTAACAAGCGAGGTGTATTTTTTTTGTTATACCGTCCGCGCCATCTATTCCCATAAATTCCCAGTGCGTCGCAGGGTGCTCAAATGCTTAGGAATATCCATTTTTCATTCATTTTTAAAATTGTGTAAGAAATTGCTTTTCTTGATCAATCTCATGGAAACCATTGCCTTTGTTATATTACCAACACACAATATTTGCTTTCTTAACAGAGGAAGCTAGAAGTGTTCAGAACTAATTTGATGAAGTTGTACTCGACTCAAGAAAATTTGAAACATGCGTAAACGCCGGCAAAGCCATACACAAAATTTAAAGTCTGTAAGAGCGATCGTTTTGGGAAAAGACGGAGTTGGAAAGTCGGGTAAGTCTTCTGCTGCAAAAAAAATTGAAATAGAAACATTGATTGATCACATTTTACAGTACTTAGTAATGTTATTCTTGCCAAATACTCGATTTCTTGTTTCGAAAAAAATCCATATGGACATTGTGACATGTTCTTGATAGGAATTTGCTTTGACTGGCATAGCTCAATGACAAAGTAATTTATCAGCAGTTACTCATTAATACCAACTATTTGATAATTATATCTTGATAGCCATACCGCCGGTATAGTTTGATAAAGATAAAAGTTATTTTAAAAATGTGTTTCCTTGAAATGTTTTACTCATACCTAACGTAACCCTTTGACATTTAAACTAGATTTATAAAATTTAAAACAACTCACAACTAAAAAAAGGTTTTTTGTGTGTTCTAAAAAACAAATTAGCGTTTATTACGGAAGAGAAAGACAATCATTTGTTCTCTTAAAGTTTTTTGTAATGAAAAATCTGTTTGTTGATAGTTTTTATAAAGAAACTATATTTGTAGTGAGCTTACGTCGGCAAGTATATGAAGAAGGTGAGGGGTTAATAAGGGAGGATTTAAAATTTATCGGGATGGCCAGGTCGTGTGAAAAGAGCCATGGGCTTGTGGATTTTCAATTTTTTCAGTGCTGAGAAATGCCGGGTTTTTTACAGTAAAATGACGGAAACGCGTAAGAGATTACAAGTCGGTGTTAAATAGATTGGTTTGCGTGCTGAATACTACGAATTCTGGTAACGATGTCGTATATTTCATAAAACGGTGACAGAACACTGTTATTTAGTAATTTTGTTGTCTTTTCACATCTGACAGGGTCTGGTAATTTGAGGAACCTCTGATAGGGGTTAAAACTTCCTAGGAAATCAATACGGGTTTGAAAAAAAAATTAAAACAAGTTTGGTTTAAGTTACAAGAGCCGATCCTTTCGATAGATGATTAACCGTCCCTAAAACTCTAAGTTAAAATGTTTGATCTCTGCCGAAGGAAAAAATAGCAAAGTTGATATCTCGAGTGCTACTTAACTCTCAATTTCTCAGCTTGAAAGCTCAGCTTCGGTGCTCGTGTTGCATAGAGTACAATATTGGATATTTTAGACCAAAGTAAACGCTTTGGCTTTTGTGTTCTAATGCCAACTTCTCATAACGCAGGGAAACACTAAAGGCCCGTTTACACTAAACGAAAAGAGTGGAACAGATCGCATAGAAAGTGGAATGGGTCGGATAAATGTGCTCGTGTAAACGAAGTTTTATCCATTCCATTATTATCCGATCCGTTCCCAAAAAGGTCCGCAACCGTATGCGGTCCCCTTTGGGAACGGATCGGATAAATTTGGTTCGTATACCCATTCTTTTTTCTCTCGTTGCGCCGTGTAAACGCTTAAAACTCCTTTGGGTATTGTTTTAGTACAGCGGTTTACCATACGACGCATATTACCCCCTCCTGATGCTTCGCAGCAAAATGGCGGAAACGAGTGGGAGTAAAAAGAAAACAAACGCAAAAGGAAAGAAACCTGCCAAACACTTCTCTATATCGCAAAGTCATTAAAATAAATAGCATTTTCGTCCGTTTTGATGTTCTCCTCCTTCGCTCTCCAGTGATGGTGAACAGGTGTTAGTTCGCAATTGACGTTTCTTTGCAAAAAGGAACCAATAATAAATGTGCACCAACAAGTCATCCAAACTGAGTATTCCAAGCATACGCAAGATGGCACTAAATAAACTTATCAACATTATGGCGGGCTCAAAGAGTACCGGTCCCTCAAAAAGAGAGCGTATAAACAGTACTGTATCCGTTCCAGATGACGTTGATTACGGACCCAACTTTTATCCGATCCGTCCCCAAATGTTGCTTGTGTAAACGGTCATATGTTTAAGGGACCGGTTCCTGTTTTTATCCAATCTGTTCCCCTCAATTTTGCGTGTAAACGGGCCTTAAGACTAATAAAAATTTGTTAACTTGTGATGCCGGCCGAAGAGAGTCAGTCAGCCCCATGTCGACAAATCACACGTGAAAATCGCAACAAACTACTCGCGTGCTCTTAATCCGTGCTGCCAAAGAGTGGTCATTAGTTTCATTTCAACCAATCACAAGACAATTTCACGAAGAACTGACATTCCTTAGATAGATAAATGTCAGCCCACATGCGAAACCCAGGAATCGATCTTGGATCGTAGAGGTGCGAGGCACGGTCTATGACCACTATGCCAACCTGACCCCCCTGAACTTGTGCATGCATGGGTCCTGCAAATGCAAGCTTTTGTTTTCGAGAGTAATATTTAGTCGAATTATTCAACAAAAAACATGCGCTTGATGATGCGTTTTTCCATTCTGTAAAAGCAGCAAGCAGGGAAAATGGCAGTAAACACATGAACGTTGTGCGTATCTTTTGCTCTTTTAATCTGAACACTTTTAAAATTTTCTTTGGTCTTCGTCTCCCTTGGAATTAGAATGATACTTGACATTATACAGCACAAAAAAAAACGCTGGAGGTTTCATCAGTCAACAAAAATATAGCGACAAGTCTGTTATTCGCAAACATAAAACAGCTGTTATCAAGTCAAACTGTGCCAAAAATTCTAATTTACTTGAAGACGGAAAATAGCTTGACGCATAACAGACATGGAAAAACCCTCATATGTCATACGTATTTCTGAAGTTTTTCTATAGTAACTAATAGATTATCTCAGTTAAAAAGAAACAAGCGATTCCAATAAAATAATCATATTTTTACCTTATAAAACAATGTACACTCTTTCTACTTTATAAGAATATATTGACGCTGAAATTGGCCATTAAGAATACTTTAAGAATAACTGCAAGCCTTATAAAAATTGTTAAGAATACAACTTGCCGTTTGACAAAAGAGGTTGCAGATTTATTACATGTACTTGCATGTATACACTCGAATCCCAAATGTCAAAGCTGTATAAAGAATCTAGTATTTCTGATACCCTTTGATATCGCTAGAAATGTAATTAACGGAAATTCGAATTTGAAGTCACAAATACTCCCCAACATAAATAGTTGTAATCGTAAGATTATTTTCAGCAGAAAATCAGGCAAAAAATAAATCTTTCCAGACTCCGTCGGAATATTCTTATTAAGAAATTGCAATAAAGTTTTATTTTATGGAATTATGAGGATTTTAAATAATCGCCTGAAATAAGAGTAAATCCACGAATTAAAATATTCTTCAGTTATAACTTATTAGATTAATCCACATAGTGAAGAATAGTCGCATCCAATTAGCGACGCGAGCGATGAAATTTCATTTGTGTAAAAAAATCATGCGACAACACACGTTAACTTGAGCACGGAAACTGACATAAGGCCTTTTTATTTTAAAGATGTCAAGAAAGTTTCTGGATGTCGGTTAAATTCAACTATTTTGCAGGACAATAAAACAAAGCCACATTCTGAAAATCACAAAAAGATGTAAACTTTTTATTAATTTTCAAGCCATTTTAGGAACCAGGAATGAATAAAAAAATTGAAGATATTTTAGCATTGGAGTCAAAGGATGAAACTGAGAGAAAGCGTTATGCTGCTTTACAACAGGCGCTGTGTAATTGCATTGTTCAATTGCATTGTGCTGTTGTGCTGTGTTATTGCGTTTTGTTATTGAGTTGTCCTAATTCGTTGTTCTAGCGTATTGTACTCGTGCATTCCACTGCGCTGTATTAGTGGCGTTAAACTAGTGCTCTGTGCTATTGTGTTGTGCTATTGCGCTGACCTAGTTAGCTATGTTACAGTGCATTCTAATAGTTCATTATACTAGTGCTCTGTGCTATTGTGTTGTGCTATTGCGCTGAACTAGTTAGCTATGTTACAGTGCATTCTAATAGTTCATTATACTGCGCTGTATTAGTGCGTTAAACTAGTGCTCTGTGCTATTGTGTTGTGCTATTGCGCTGAACTAGTTAGCTATGTTACAGTGCATTCTAATAGTTCATTATACT
>JAOBRB020152553.1:0-12969 GCA_027575285.2 Zoanthus pulchellus
ATAAACCAAGTTTTGCAAATATACATCAAGAATTAGATGCGTGCAAATAAATCAAGTTTTGCAAATATACATCAAGATACGTGCAAATAAATCAAGTTTTGCAAATATACATCAAGATGCGCGCAAATAAATCAAGTTTCACGTTCACATATACGAAGTGAATAAAGTCCCGCCGCTGAACAACAAATTAAAGCTGATGTTGTTGTTTGCCGTCAAACATTTCGGACGTGAATAAAAATAATTTTCCAGCCATTAATGAAGGCACGCTTTCCACTATTGTGAGAAGAGTTTTTACTGCCGTTCAAGAGGGGTCAGCCCAAAACGCAGACTGAAGACGGTGCAGACTACGTAGACTGACTACTTTTTTCTGCTTAAGCTTGTGTGTGTCATTTTATTTTTTTTTTTTTTACTTCTGCTTATACTGTGATCTTGATTATCAGTTTTGGAAGACTCTGGAGACTTTAACTTTAATTGTCAATTTATCTTAAACCACGGGCTCATTGAGAGACAAACACACGTGTTACTTTCGCGCTACTCATTATGAACGTCAACAAGATCATGGCTAGGAAGGAAATGGATGGTAAATGACCGAATCAATATAAACCAAAACAATATTTTAAAAAACTTTTAAGTGACCGTAATAAATTGCATCGCACTAAATTTTTTTACCAGCTAATAAAATTGTCTTCTTTGACAGTACAAAAATTGTAAGCGAATAAAGAAAAGCGAAAAAAAGTACCAGTCTGCACGGTACGGTCTGCAGTTTGCGTTTTGCGGTGATCCCTTCATATATCATTTTATATGCCAGCGCGAAATTTGATCACGCAAACTTGATGTATACTTGCAAGACTTGATTTATGTATGCGAATCTTGATGTATATTTGCGTCGGTGATTCTAAAGAAACAATTTAATAATAAAATATGTAAATTCTACATTTTAAAAAGGAAATACTGACGTTTCGGACGTTACTTTACTCCGAGAAGGAACGCGTTCGAAACTTCAATAAGTATTTCTTTTTTTCGGTGTACAATTCACATTTTTATTCATAAAATAAGTACCTTTGTTCATGCGATTGTTCAAATTGAATTTCGTAATGTTCATAATTGCTAAGCATGCGGAAATTGTTGCAAAAAGCACTTTCTAAACTTGTTTAGGAAAGTAAAAGGTTTGGGTTATTTTAACAAACCAATGGTTTTCAGCTATAAAGCAGTGGTTAGTTGAGTCAACTTTAAAGGGTAACAAGATATCATAGACAATAGACTTAGAAAATATGGTACACATATCTGTGAGCGAGTTGATAAAATGAAAAAATATAGCGATACAAAACGACAGTTAAAGCATGGAAAAACAGTGCTGACTTCTGAGGAACTTTTAGCATACGACAGTAATACAGCATATGTGAAAACGGTCCTTATGTGCTTTTATACTGCAGTGTACATTGTGTAAATTGTAAGATTAGGCAAAGGTTCAACAAGAAACATTTTCACATTTTTCAACCTCAGTCTGAGCTTGTTCTTAAACTGTTCTTAATTTTCTACCAGCCTGACCTTCCTTTTTCTAATAAAGTTGTTCTTATAAAAAACTTGTGTAGTGAGCAAGGCTCTGCCGGTTCTGGCTAAAAATTTCAAAAAGCAGAAACCCTTCAGGAATTTCCAACTGCATGTTCTGCAAGAGTGCTGAAAATTCATTTTTATTAAGTTGACTTATAAAAGATTTATGGCAACTCGCTCTGTGGTAACAAAACCATATTTACCAAGAAAATTTACAGTCGCTAGTTTATGTTGCCTTTTAAAAACAAGAAAGCGTAAAAACTTTAAAAACATTGTTGAAAATGTTTTTTGATTAATTTATTAAAATATATTCGTTTTGTTGTGAGTGCAACTTCGACTTTCACGCCAAGATCTGATCCGTCGAGCGATTGAAGATTAGCTTCTGGCTGGAGGAAGAATGGGCAACAACTTGCTTCGCACTTGACGTTAGATAAATTATTATTATTATCATTGCATTATAATTAATAACGACTTTTTAAAACAAGTACATAGAAAAACGAACGCTAGTAACTGTACGTTTCGACCACTTCTTGCGGTCATTATCAACAGTAAAATATGTGAAAGATAGTTTTCATTATTTTCACATATTTTACTGTTGATAATGACCGAAACGTACAGTTACATTATAAGATTTTCTAAAATATTTATTTGAACTTTGTTTACACTTTTGTCTACAATTACAATTAATGTATCTCCCACTATAAAAACTCATAAGTCATGTCGATCTGATATTTTCTACAATACAAACTTATTACTAACATGACTACGACTTGACTTAAAGTTGCACTGAATCAAGTTGTTTCTACCCGAAGATCAGACCAGCAGTGTTTTACTCTAAAACTTGAAGCTCAACGATTTATGTTTTGGTAATTGTTATAAAAACATATGGGCCTTGCAAAAGCATGCAAACTACCTAAATTTTTAAGTTGCTATCAAGCGAAATAACATAAATTTTCTTTAGCGAACATATTCTTCTAAACACACATCCATGCTTTCAGAAATAGAATTGATTTACTTGACATAATGGCTTTAGTTTCAAATAACTATAAACACTAATACCTTTCTGCTCCCTTTCTATTCATATCAAGAGATTTCTGCAGTCTTGATGCCTTTTTTATGTGTTTATAAAAAAATTTGAGACACATAAAAACATAAAAACCTAAGTACCGGTATACTATTAAAAATGTTTAATAATCTCCAAAATTTGGCAAAAACCGTTCATAAACTGCATGTTAAAATTCCAACCGCCTTTTACATTGGCAAACACATAATTAGATTAATGTGGAATAGACAAAAACTTTATGAATGGCTATTATTAAAACACAGAAAAACAAGTATTTTGTCAAAACTAAGGAGCATTGTAAACTGAATACAAATTTCAGTACAAGGAATGTATCTCTAACACCTTCGTGAAAATTGACTTTGTCATTACATGCACCATGCATTTTCCGTTTGTTTTAATTGAACTCTCACAAGGAAGAAAATAACCTGCGGCCCACAGCGGTTGATGTTACTCCAATAATGAAACACCAAGGAGTCTTTTTAACTTCTGATTTTCTTGGCGAAGATAACTTAACTCTAAATGAAGCCGTGTATTTTCAATTTCTAAAAATGTTGCTCTCTGTTGCGTTGAAAGCTCTCGGCGTCTCTTTGCTTCGCGTGACTTCTTTGCAGAAATGTTATTTTTGTCCCTTTTTTGCCAATACGTGTCATCTTTTGTCTGCACTGGTGTTTTTCTCCGTCTCGCGTTATTACACCTTTCTATCTCAATGATCTTGCCGGTTTGCGAATAATCCAAACTTGAATTTGCCCTAGAAAGTCTTTTTACGCTGTTAATGTTTCCTTTACAAGAATTTCCGTCTTCAATAACCGACTGAACATCTTCTAAATCCATCTTAAGCTCGAATGATGAAGTTTCTTTGGAAGTGTTATTGCAAGCCCTTAGGTCCAGGGGCATTGACAAACATTCGCTTTTTGAGTATTTATCAAACGATGGCCGAGTATATGGGTAAGAACTGGAATGAATAGATTGAAAAACTGTAGAAAGAGGACAGAGCCCCACATTGGAGCGGCTCCCAAAACCCTTTCCATTTTGAACTTTGTCTTGGTTGTTCGGAAAAGATACAGAATTAAGACTAAAGTAGGAATTTGAACAACTTGATCTTGTTGACATCGAGCTGGGCAAAACCTTGCAAGACAAAAGGCTTTCGACAGTGGTTGTATACACACTGATAGTTGTATCTCTACTTTGCAGTCCATCATGGTTCAGAGAATGACGAGAGGTAAAGATAGAAGGTGGATTCTGTTGACAAAAAGTTCTATTAGTCACGGATCCCAACGTGTTCATCTTGAGTTAAAGGTTGCAGCAAATACCATCGTGTTTACAATGTGGTCCTCAAGGGCGCCAACAGGGGCACCTCCAGTATTCAGAGAATTTTTATTCAAAAGCATGATTGATTGGAAACAACACATAACTGAACATATTCAATTGTTTCACTTCTATACACTTAATGCTATGTTGACTGTGTTAGTCGGCCGCTTCACCATTAAAATCGAAAGGAACAATCTCTTTACTGAGTTTCAACTTAACTATTGTTATTTCAATAAAAATGTCCATTTCTGTTTTGCTTAACCGCCGTTTTGTACGTTTTTAAAGACAAAAATGAATTACTTTGTTTTTCTTTTTGGTTCAAGGTTCATTAAGCTTTTGTATTAATATTATGCTTTGAAAAGTTTGAAGAGTTTGGGTATTTCAAGCAATATCGGCCGAGATGGGTGTTACATAACTTTATCGAGACAGTCCATAGAAATGACTTTTCAATCTTTGCTCAGTGTTCTGTAGCTTTTTTAACAAAGTCTTAAAATTCTTATACTTCCGTTCATAGTTTGTTCCAAGAACTTTAGCCTATGAGAGATTTACTCTTTCACTTTGAATATTTCTAATAGCAAAAATTGAAAACTATAGATGTAATAAACAAGCAAGTGAAGCACTGAGTTTAATCAATTCTAGCTTGAAAGTCTAATTATCGCCGAAGGAAAAGGGTTTATTGTGCGTTTGCTCTGACAAGGATATACACTCACCTGGCCGCGTATACTTTGTGGTGTTTCTCTATACGACAATTAATAGTGGGGGGAGACAGGGGGCGGGAGCCCGGGAGACAGGGGGACGGGAGGCCTAGGGTTACGGGCCTAGGGTTACGGGCGGGAAGCGGGAAATCCCGTTCAGAAAGCGTTGTAAAAAAATGTAATTATCAAGAATCCTCAAAGTTACTTGACTTGTTGGATTTGCTTATGGCATTTAAATGGACAAACCGCACGTTTAAACAAACATTGCTTCACGTTCGTGTTATATAAAACCGTAAAACACTAGCTTATATAAAGTATTTTCGGTAAAATGGTGTCATAAAAAGCTTTAAAAGAGATAACATGACGTGCCGGTCGTGCCAGCGTTGTCGAAATCTGAAAACACAACTCGATCTTGGAAGTATAGTAGTACAAAGTGATTATACAGTTATCCAGTCTTTATATTGTGACAAATGTCGTCAAAAACAATTGTTGGGCCTTAGCATTTTTCGATGCGCAATATTAAAATCAGTCCACAGACGACCATCATGGGTAAATTGCCCCCTATGACCCTGTGTCAAAGACAACACAAGATTTCGCTACCTAGGCTAAACATGTGGCCGTCGAATGTTCTTTTAATGAGCGTGCTTGGGAGTATGGGATTGTGCACTTCATGAAAGTACAAAAATAAGACCGCTTTGGAGATTTTGGAATCTCAAAAGAAAGAAGAGCAAATTTTTTCGCAAGTCAAATCTACGTCTGACGGAGAGCACCCCAGATGCAGTTCATGTTGGGAAGTGTTTAAAGGGTAGTTTCGCTAACTGGTATTTAGTAATTGACGACTTTCGTGTAAACTTAGTACTGTGACGTACTCTTCGACAGGACTACATATCAGAGAATGGCAAGAAACAGCGACAAGCCATTAAGTTAGAATCTGTTCGACACCAAGACAAGATGTCAACGGAATCGGTCGCACAAATCTGTAGCGAGAAGTGCCTGTCTGTATTAGATTCAATACAAAGTCGAGGTGATAAGATAATATATACACTGGTACCAGAAAATCACAGAAACACGGACGATATAAAGCACAACACATTCAAGCTTCCCGTTCATTTAGCAAAAGACACGGAAGATATGAGCAAACTGTACGAGGTAGATAGCCAGAAAGGAGCACTAGCTAAAGTGCGCCTTCACTATCCAGCAACAGTGAAGACTGTTGCCACTGGTTACAACCCAATAGCAGTGGCAATGGTACACGGTACTGTCATTGTTGCCCAGAGAACTGGGAATGTCTTTTGTTTAGAGATACATTCCAAGCTGGAAGTGAAGGCTGCATCCATGAGAAAACCTGAGAAGGAAGCATTTGTCGCAAGACATACTGAACATGTCGATAGCAAACATGACAAAGATCCCAACCGATATGAGTTGAAGTCTGCCATAAATCAATTTCTGCAGAGAAACAAAAAAAATGTGAACAGCAAGCGGACACCGGTTGCATTTACAAGCTTTGCAGATGAAATTTTGTTCATTGCTGATACTGGAAATAGGAAACTAGTAGAAGTGAGAGTAGAGAAAGCAGATTTCAAATTAAACTGTTATCTGAGAACGGTCATGAGTTTGTTTGTTTTTTCATTCAAAAAAGAATAATTTATTCTTTGTTAAAACAAAAAGTTTTACAAAATTAAAAAAAAACTTTATACATATACATAGATATAATACAATAATTCTATACACGTTTGAACAACACATGTACATATTTTCTTAATAGTAATATATACATACTTCATTTGGCTGCTCTACCTGAATATATTTACATATATTTGTCTACATTTGTTCACCGTATGAGGGGTTTCTGTAGTCTGCCCATTTTTTATTATACATTTCTTGAGTTTTCATTTTGAAAGCATTGACTTTTTCAATTTCATTTGTCGTTTGTACTATGCTTTCAAAAATTTTGCAAATAGGTAAAGTTGTTTTTAATCTACAACAATAAATGTAGTGTGTGGCAATTAGAAGTACATGATGTAATAATATATTGGAAGTGTTTTGGACAAAGCCAAGGCATATTAGTTTAGTTAAGTTTATTATCGTTTTGGGTTTTATATTTTCCTTTATCCAATTTTTTACGTTGTTCCGAAATTCTTTAACTATAGTACAGTCCCAGAATAGGTGTATTAAGCTTTCAGTTTCAGACTCACAGAAAGAACATTTGTCGGCATCTTTTACCCCTATTTTACAGAGAAAACTATTAGTTGCTATTCGTCGGTGGAGTAATTTAAACTGAAATATTCGCAATTTTGTTTCTTTTGTGCATAAAAAAGGCAGTGTATATGTTTTTCCCAGTCAAATTCTTTTTTATCAAAGATTGCTGAATCTAAAATCCATTTCTCGTTACTTTTTTTTGGGATTGTTGCAATTGTATTTAAAAGATGTTTGTATACCGCTTTGCTAATATTCTTAGATTTGAGAATTTTTTCCATTGTACATGGATCTTTGTCTAGTTGAGATACAAGGGGTTTTCCTGTTGGTTTAATTGCTGATATAACACTAAAGTAGATTATAAAAGTTGTATTTAGCTTAAATCGTTCTTTAAAAGTTTTGTAGGGCAAAAAATTGTTATTACAGTTGAGAATATCTTCGATTACTGCAAATGCCTGCTTCCATCCAGTTCTTATACAGAAAGGGGGTTCCATCAATTCGTATTAGCGAATTATACCATATTGTTGTTTTAGTCATATCTTTTGGATTGCTTTACCAATAACGCCAATCCAACTAAATTTTGTGTCATTGAAAGTCAACAGAAGCTGCCGCTTGCTGATGCCGGGAAAGCCGGAGGTCTTCTCGTAGTAAACCTTGAAGATGGTACCGCTCTCCAACTCTTGACAAATGGAAGTACGTTGTGCAGTCAAATACATGGAGTGGCTCTCAGTGGCGAATCAGTCATTTTCACCGACACCAAGTCTTGTTCGTTGAAACGTTTTTCTGTCGACGCAGCTGTTCTAGATGGAACAAGGAACATTCAGAACGTAAAAACATTCATTGGAAATGGCTCAAGTAGAGCAGATGATGGGAATGTTGATGCCGCAAAACTGTGTCAACCAACCGGGATTATCGCAGAACATGGCACAATTTACTTTTTTGACACAAGCAGTAAAAGCGTCAGGCTTGTAAGAAAGATATCAGCAATGATAAAATACATCCGAATGATGGAAGAAAACTATCGTGCATTTCACATTCATTCCAATATCTTGGTCATATGGAGCTGCCATCACTGACAAAAGCTAAAGAACGTCTTCGGAAAGCAGAAGAAATGCTGACCCAGATGCTTTTGAATGCCAAAGTAAAGTTCAAAGTTTCAGGCATCATGCAAGGTCCACAAGGAACCCCTGCAGAGAAGACCGTGAAGTCCATAAGCATCATGAAAACGTTTTTACGTCGTCTTCACAATCAATGAAATGAGGAATGTCCACATCTTCTCGACTTTGTCGACGTAAGAACTTTCCACACTCTTGTCAACGAGTATTTTAACAGAGGAATGCGACAGGTAACAGACACCCCCACAGTTTTAGACTGTGCAATGAATTTCGTGGAAGCAGCGGATGAGACCTTAAAGAGAATTGCCTGGTCTGGATACATTTGCTTTACCAGAGAGAAATAGCATTACGAGTTGCCATCAGAGTATTCTGTGAGATACGAGGATTTGCTCCCTGTTCCATAAGAACCAACTACTTCCCTGAACAAAGAGGATGCCAAACTCCTTAACGACTGGAGGAATGAGTTTGGAAGAGGGGTTAGGCAAAAGTCTGTTAGAAATTCGATTACGAAAGACAAAGCTGGTACTCTCTCGTTCTACATGTACACGTCAGTAAATTCGGACAAAGACGTCGATGGACAGGCTAAAAAAGCAATGCATGAACTATTCAAACCAGTCAATTCTGGCAGTTCTGCAGGGGAAGTAAATATGCAGACATCTTTACCTAATACTAGCAATTCACAGTCTGCGACCCTACCTGAACGTGGAAACGAAAGAGATCAAGCTCATCAGTTATCACATTCTGGAATTTATGCGATTAGAAGCAGCTCTAACTTTTTCTCCTTGTTGATTTCAGAAAAAATAGAAGGTCACAATATTGTTGAAACTGAATATGTTATTAAATACGAAAATTCATTTGTTTTTGAAACGTCTGGTGCACGTGCATCTTGCAAGCAAAATGACATCACTTGTGAAACAGGCAGAGAACACATACGGTTATTTGATAACAAGTTGCAGCTGACGGAAGAAATTTTCTGCAAAATTCTTTCTGACTGCTGAAGAGAATGTGATTCTGAGACAGACTATGAAATTGAACAAGAATATACAAAATACTCCTGACTCGGACGAGGAGACAGACCTATCTGCCTTGACCACAATTTGGAGTAGGAAGGGATCCGTACGGCCTCCGCGGCACATGGAAGATTTATTTTAGATGAACAGCTTCTCTGCTTACTACTATATAGTTATTGTACAATATTGATTTTCGGATTTTCTCATACGTCTTTTGATCTTGTGCTTGAGCGCAGGGTTTTACCCAATTCTTTCAAAGCTCTAAATACAGCAACTGGGTAAATTGTCTTGCTCAATGAGTACCAATTACACAACTTTGTGATATGGCTAGAATTCAACAATATACTTAGGACTCTAACTGCTTGATTACTGTGCCACGTTCAGCATTTGTTTAGAAATCGTTGCTGTCCTGATATTTTGCTTCAAGACCCTTGAACAGACTTGAGTGCTTTGGGAGACTTTCCTGTTTTTGTTCAAACGAATCTAAGACTTCATTCTTGCAGCTAAGTTTTAGCAAAAAGAAGAAAGTTACATTTATTGCATTGGAAGAAAGTCTAACTGTCACTGAAACCAGATATCAGGTACCAGTCTCTTTCATTAAAACACGTTTTTTCTTAAGCAATTTCAGTACAATTGAAAAAAAATGGCGTACAAAGCGAACGGCACGTCCTGATACTGGTAAAGTTACGGTTAAAGTGGATTTTTTAGTCTTCTTGTTTAAAGAGATGGGAGAAACTTCAGAAAGGGCGGGAGGTTAAGGGCCATAAAGGTACGGAAGGCGGGAGGCTCTGACCCCCTTCTCTCCCCCCCCCCACTTAATAAGAACTTATGAAACCAAACTTCATTCAGGGATGTTCGTTTCGAAGTTCACAAAGTGGAAATATTTATATTAAGGTCTTCACTGTAGCTTCAGTAAATATTTCCGTTACTTGGAGTACTAGCGGAGTACTAGCACAAAGCGGGAATCATCTGAGAAACATTTTAACTGATTTCACCCTTTTTAACTTTGTATTCTTACTAACTTCAGAGATAATCACCAATGACATTCAAAACATGTAAATAATATATTTAAAAACATTTAAAATATAGTCTTATTCTATTGTTAATAAATTCAGATCTTCTGATTTTGAAAATGAAGTCGGGATAACTTCGAAAGGTCTGTTTGTAGCGTTTTACTTTCAAAACATTATTGATATATAATTCAACTCGATAGAAATATGGAAATCACGCCCATCTTATGAACAGTTGTTTATTTGTACGCTGATTTGCATAGCTAAACTCACGTGTATTGATCTTAAAAACTTAAGTGGTCCTCAGTAACACTCCTAAATGTTTCCATTGCTTCAAGTACTAGATGGCACGATATCTCAGAATACATTTTTGTTAACTCACGTGTCCCAGAAATTACCTTATTCTATCTGACATCGTTTTCAACTGATTCCAGCTTTATTAACCATTTTCTTCTCAGTAAATGTGGAGATTGACTTCAAATCTTCATAGAGGCAGGTGTAGCTAAATTTTACAAAAACCTAGAAAGTCATGTCCTTTTATGAACATTTATTGTAAGTTGTTTGTATGTTAATTTACATTGATAAACTCACCTGTATCGATCTTAAAAACCAAAGTGGCCGAAAAATTCAAGAGTGCCTGTATAATAAGAAAAAAGCTTGGCTAGGTATAATTAAGTATAATTAATGATGAACTAAAGTCAACTGTCTGAGAGAGCAATATATGAAGTTAATTTTCAACATGACTCACGAATAGTGCGCACAGGATCTAGGAAGAAATAAGTATCAGAAACATCCCACAGGCAATTCGTTCAAGATTTTATGTCATAGAGTGAAAGTGCCTGTGGTTTGTCTTTTCTAGATTTCCCTTGTGTCTTGAAATGCCCATCTGGTTTAGCACAGTATAATACACAGATTAGGCATTTAGGCTTTCTTTGATCAATAAACCACTTCAATCAAGAGGGATAGGAAAATTTATCACGTAAGAAAGAAAGAAATGGAGGTTAAAATTAAAGGCGGATATCCGGTTCTAATTCAGTACAAAATTTTGAAACTTCCGTGGATACAATTTTTTTGTGTCTAATGAATTTAGTGAAAATAAACGAATGTGTTCCTCGGTTCTGGAAAACGGTGGAAATGAAAGTGCATGAGACACCTCTTTCCGGTTTATCATTAAAAGAATACGCAAGCATAGATAAAACATGTTCTCATACCCCTTTTTTTGCTCCTGGGCTTGAAAGAGAGGTTGAGGATGGATATCAATGCGAGAGGCCTGGAACAAGATTTGTAATTTACTTTTACTTCTCCAAAACTATAACATTTCCTCCATAGACTAAAAGAGTTAGCCAAAATATACTTTGGAGTTCTTTTCAATGACTAAAACAAAATATATATAGTATATAAATAAATTAATAAATGATTAAAGTATAAAACATATTTATGTTAAATTTGTCTAATCTCGCACCCAAATCTCACTTTTTCAGTGAGGTCTGGATACGAGATTATAAATTGTTGGCTCACAGCTCTTTAAAATGTGGTTGAAACGGTAAAAGGTTTGAAAAAATATTCTTATTGTACGTATATGAGAATTAGGTACGTTTGTCAGCATCGAAGTTAAGTGTTAACTTGATTTGATTGCGACTCTGAATCCTGTCATTGACGAGCGTAGCAGTGCGGCAATAATCGGGATGCTACAGTATACATACTGCCGGCACCCACAATTTTGGTTTCCATTGGTGACACGCGGTCGACCCTTACCCCTTGAACAAAGCTAAATCTCTGCAATTTGATTGGACAGTCTTAATTATGTGGTGTCAAAAACAGTTTAACTCCCTCGAGATGTTGCCGTTTACCGCAGACGTGTGTTTTCATTAAAATTTTAACATGTCTACATGGTGCCGCCGGTCATCCCAGATGCCGGAGCAGAGTGCTTCCATTAAATACAAAACTACCGTTAGTGATCCCCATTGTTATTACCGGTTCTTCTCACCGCTGCCGACTAGTTACAACTGTATGAAAACCAGGCTTTATATGTGGCTTTCGAGACACAATTTTGAATACAGCCGAGCGCTTACATGACGTAGAAAGGTACATATTTCTAAACATTTAGCTTAGAGTTGAAATTTAATTTGCAACTGTATCAGCCTCAAAGTCAGAAAAACTGAGGATAAAGAACTAACTTCTTAGATAAATGTGATTGCGAGTGTCAAACTGAGGCAGCTGTGTCAGTGAGTTAGCTCCATTGGCGGTAATTAGTATCATTAATCTTGGAATCGGGACTCTGACTTTGAATTCCAAGATTGCATTTACGGATTTCGGATTTCATAATCAACTGTTTCCTAATTTCTGGAATCTGAATTATTTTGCACGAAGTATGTCAGCGGGTAAAACGTAAAACTGGTGAAATGATATAAAAAAATTAAGTGAATGAATGAATGAACGACTAGATTCATGATCCCTTTTCCCTATTGTAACCAATGGTCCCCTTTGAAACCTTTTTGAAGGTACAAAACGGAACTTGATCCCTATTGTAACCTGAATAACGGTGCATTGTAACTTTCTCTTCCCTTTTGTAACCTGAGCAGGTTATATTAGGGAATGGGTGTTCCCTTTTGTAACCAAATCTTAGTTTACATAAGGAAAAAATACCTTTTCTCACGCAAAATTGAAAGTGTTATACTTAACTAAAGGGTTTCCAGACGATTATGTGATGTTATACATGTGTGTTAAAAAATATTTGCCGAATATTAGAAATTTGTTACTTGCCCCAAAACCATGCGGATTAAATTTGTATGGGAAACCCCCATAACTCCCTAGAATATCTGGTAATACCTGTTAGTGCCATTTCAGGCTCCCTGTGGTGCGAGGCCACTAAGGCCCAAAAAACCACATGTAAGAAAAAAGATGGCTGCCAGCATTTTTTGGGGCTGGCATTTAAATTTGTCACTGTGTTTAAGTTCTAACGCCAGAAAAGCCCATCGTGTTTGTAAGTACAATTCTTATAAGATAAATTTACAGTAATAA
>JAOBRB020152663.1:0-12968 GCA_027575285.2 Zoanthus pulchellus
ATTGCGTGCAAGTTATCCAATAATCCACACTATTCCCATGATATGTATAATGCCGAGTAGGTTGTTCACTAACTGGCACACTTAAGCTAACTTATCCCCTACATGTTTACTCAGGTCTAACATATTTTACTTTATTTGAAAAATTGCACGATGCAGCGAACGTTGGACGCGAATGGCTTTTTGCACTACTGCATATCTTAAATATTGGCACGAGATGATGTGGTTGATTGTAATTGACATAACTTTATTATTTATATTGCGCAAAATTCACGAATTTATACGATTTAATGCTAGTGACTGAGAAGAGGAAAAAACTTTTAGATTTAATGGAGTTTCCTTCGAGATGTCATCTTTTATTTTAGATGTAATATTTGAAAAACGAGGGCGAGTGTTTCATTTGGTTTCCAAACACGAGAAAACAGATGAAAGCATGAGACTTTATAGGGCCGAGTGGTTTTATTGTTTTTGAGTGTTTGGAAACCCAATGAAACACAAAGCCCGAGTTTTTCAAATAACTTCTCCAACAAAAGCAATTGGAAAAAAAAGGTTTTAATTAGCGGTTCCTTTTTAGAGTGTCGAGTTGGAATTCGAATACGACACCTAATCACCTAATTGCTAGGTTATAATTTGTTTTTTGCTATCGATCAGACACATACTCTTATACACAGGTTTTCTCACTTTTTGCAACAACTGATTATAGTGAGTTGGTGCTTTGCTACTGTGCTTCTTGTTCATTTCGCCATGGCTGAAAGTTAAGGCCCGCACTAAAAACGAACGAGGAAGAAGAAAAAATGTCGTCAGTAAAGGAAGAAGACTGGAAAAAATTTTGGGAATTCGGTATTTTAGGAAAAGACACAGCTGAGTACTAAGTCCTTGTTAATAAATCTCTCTTTGCAATATTTCTCCTCACAATTTACAGGCCACAGTTGCTGGCGCTTCAAGGAGTTGTAGGAGGCACATTTGACTGGTCTTACCACAGGTAGTCCAGTAAAAAGCGTGTTTAAGATTTTGTTATAAGACTGCCACTCTAGGAAGCCTGTGGATACGGAAGCAATTGTTACCCATATTTGGTTTTATCTTCCAAATATGCAATAACAAGACAAGGGTTTTCCATATATAGGTAAGAGAACAAGTCAGTCCGGTTCATTTGAAGTAAACACGTAAACACCACGGGAAAAAACAGAGAATTAGGACATGATATGGACGTGATATTGTTTCTGGTCTTTGGTAGTATCTGGCTTTGTGTATAAAGGTATTGTAGATTATTTTTCTCTTGTGGTCATGACAGATCTCAAGGTTGACAGCGTGTATCGTACGCGGACGTTGGGTATCGGAGTCACAGGAATTCCGGATCAATACGCTGACGGGAAAGCTGCTAAAGTCTGGCAACATTACATTGGTGGACACAAGAAAAGGACAGCCAATTACAGAGATTTCTTTTGCACAATTCTTCGAGAAAGTGGAGTGAAAAATGTGTGGGATGTAGCTTGCGGTACAGGGTAGGTGAACGGCCTTTAAAATTAAAAATGGAAATAAATCAACATAAGCTTATTTGTTGAGCTTTTTATTTTGCTTCTCTTTTATGTTTCATTTAATAAGCAAAAAGATTTAAACAAATCATACATTGCTTTTGATTTACCATTAAATTTAATTTTTGCCTTTCTAAAACTAAAAGGAATTTATTAACTCCTTGCTGACGGCGACAAAGTCAAAATTGAAGATTTTTCGTTTTGTTAAAAAGCCAACTTTGAACGCATTTTTCTTGACTTTGGCTCAATCAAATTAGGTCATGTTTGGGTTTGTTGGAAAGCTCGTTTCAAAATCTATCTTTTCAACGTGCCAGATATTTGATTTAGGTCGTCAATAAAAATTAGGGCAGCCGAAAGTGCATCGTTCCTCAGGTATCGAAATTAGCTGGAGCCGTCACGAATGGGTTCTGTCACCAATGCCAATGGAATACGTTTTTCCGGCAATTCTAGCCATAAACGTGTCTATCTTGTTTTTCTATAAATTTCGATCGTGAGATAAAACTTTTGATTGGATTATTATAGAAACTCTATTGAGTTTCAGATATATTTTGAGTTTAGTGTCCACTTTATTTGAATGAATTGTCTAACCAAATTTCCAAATAGTTTCCGTAAAGTCTAAAGAGATACAGTGTATTTTGTCTTGCTTTCAGTATGTTGCCCAGTTTCCGGCCACTTTAGTTTGCAATCGCCCTAACTTCTTGCTTATGCACGGAAACGTTCTCATTTTTCTACAAGAGACAGTTCATTTATTTACCTTTAAAATGTGCGGAGTTCGGTTGCGTATTTCAAGTACTAAAGAAATTATGTTATTTTTGACAAAACTAGTAAGTTGCCTAGTTTCCGGCCAGCGAGTCCAGATTCCGGCTATCAATAGAAAGCAAAACTTTTAGGGCGTTTACAAAACGTGGACCGGATCGGATCGGATCGGATGGGATTGACAAAACCTGGACTGGATCCGAAAAAAATCGGATCACCATAAATTTCCTGCCAAAATTAATCATGCGATACATAAATCCAAGATGGCCAAGAAAGAAGTATGTTGATGCTCTCTGTGTTTTGGTCGGTTTTTACATTCTGGTGAGAATTTTCTGCTATTTATTGACCCTACTATAATGGCAATTTCTCCTAGGATTAAAAAAATGTAAAGAAAAGAAGAGGAAAGGTACGGTAGCAGATTTTTTCAACCAAATAAATGGAAAAACATTTATTCATGAGTAAACGATCGTTAATTCATTCCCTTTAATATCATAGCTTAATGTCAATGAATTTCGGTTAACAAATTTAGCCCATCTAGTTCAGTGCCGGGAGAATTACGTGTGTCTATAAATGGTATGCATATTCAAGTTCAGGAACATTGAGATGTTCTTGAATGAAACTTGTTTTTCGTGATTGAAAACACCCTTCTCTAGAATTTGCAGTGTTTTATTATAGTGTCGATCGTTGATTTTGAGCACTCTCTCTATATAAAACAGTGTACGTGTATAGAATCCGTAATGGTGTTTTATCAAAACGTTTGTTAGGGTAATAATAATCTTTCTAAAAAGGTTTTTCGGCAACTTTTCACAATGATGGGCCGATAATTATATAACAATGTATAATACAATTTTTTAAAAGAACTATTCACACTTTGAAAGGCTACAAACTTGTTTCTTACAGCACTGAATGATGTATAGTTTTCAAAATAATAAAGTGTGTGAACTTACCTTTAGGCAAAACAACTATACCCGGTTAGTGCTGTGAGCTTGCGGTGCCTGTGGAAAACTTTGCTTCACAGAACTGCGAAAAAAGCAGTCGTATTATTATGCCGAAAACTTGATTATGAGATGTTACGTGACTAATTTGGCAGAAATTTTATTTGGATACAGTCCGGGTTTTGTTAATCCGATCCGATCTAGATTTTGTAAATCCGATCCGATCCGGTCTAGGTTTTGTAAATGCCCAAAATTTTATCAATCCGCTTGACTTATCAAACATCCAAGGCTCTCGATGTGGCTTAGCGACAGTACTTTGTGGGATTAGAGAAAAATGGAATAAAATTATAATAAAATTATGCATGACCTCAATGACCTTTTGCTTACCAGAATGTTTTACTGACAGCACATCCGAGTCAACATGTACCTCATTACGTCATGCTTCTTTCGGCTGTGTTCATTTCATTAATTTCTCGAGTAGTAAGTTATAAAATTTGATCGATTCAAATGTGTTTTAAACAATCTATCCATGAGTGCAGATTAGTGGCTGGAAACTGGCACAGTAAGTGCAAATCTTGGCTATAAATTAGACTTCCAAAGTTCACAAACAGCTAAGTTCAAAATTCTTTCAAAATATTATAAAGTTCCGTCAACTATTTCCTATTAAACGAGTTATTTATTTTCGTATGGTAGCTTCGTTGTGCAGTGAAAAGCCCAAGATTTTACTCATGTAAACAAAATCCCTTCTTGTTTGCTCATTTCAAACCAAAAAGCTCGCCAAAACCATCAGTTAATAGAGATCTTAAGATCCAACTATGAGAACAAGTACGAGTACGAGATTTTGTGCTCGCATGCTCAAACTAGCAAACTTGTTGTCGACAGGAGGAGATTTCAAGGAAAAGTCATCCTCTAGACAACGAGTTTGCTAGTTAGAACGTGCACATGCAAAAGCTCGTACTCATTCTCGTAGTTGGATCTAAATGTCAATATTAGAGGAGATGTTCATTTGTCTGACAGATTGCTTCGGACTTATCAAAAATAGCCAAGTTTTATTTTTTTTGGCTGGAAACTGGTAATGGACAGAAACTGGGAAGCACACTATACTCAAAAATTAAAACACAACAACTCGAAAACCCCACTGTTATTTTAGGCACTGGGCATTAAACATATGCTCTTTTTCATTTTTGATAATTTGATAATGCTTCATCAGTCTAAGACAGACTCAACAGTTAAATGTTCCTGAGAAAGAGTCATCCTCTGCTTGTCCTACTAATAATACAGTGGTGGTTTTAGCTCCCTGTTTTCAGGGTTTTCAGAATGTTTTGAAGTAAATGGTTACTTCAAAAAAATATGCAGCTGTGAACATTGAGATGAACTGGATGTGACACCCGTCATCTTGTGAATATTTTAATACAACTACAAATTATAATACTCTAACTTATCTTTAGTTTTAAATAAAGTGCAATCTCACATCAAGTATTTGGACATTTTGATGTTACTAAATCTCAATTTTCTTATTTGCCCTTTAGGCTACGTATTATCGGGCTCAGTAGTGTCATGTCCACATATGGTTATACAAACTGACAGAGTATAAGATTGTCCAATATACTTTTCATAAAATTTTACAAAAAATGAACTTGAAATCTTATCATTTATGACACAATTGCTAATTTGTTGGACTTTTTATACCTTTTTCACCGCCGCCTGGTTAGCCCAGTTGGTAAGGTGCCAGTCTGTTGTGCAGGAGGTTTTGGGTTCGAAACCCAGCCAGACCAACACTCAGGGTCTTAAAATAATTGAGGAGAAAGTGCTGCCTTTGCTATAACATCTGCAAACGGTTAGACTTTCACGTCTTGTCGGATAAGGACGTTAAACCGTAGGTCCCGTGTCCCCAATAAGTTTATAAAAAGCTAAAGAAATAGACACGTTAATAAAGTTCTTACTTTACTTTACTTTACTTACCTCACATCAGGAAAAAGTATCCAAGATGAAACATGAAGTTGCTGGCTTGTTGTTATTATCATACTACAACAGCACATTTGATTTGCAACTTGTTAGTTAATTATTTTTGTTTGCTAATTTAAGGAAAGTGACTTAGAGGAAACCTTATCTTCTATTACCTGAGTGCTCTTGCTTTTTTCCATCATGCATCATGTACATTTTTGATGTAAATTTTGTAAATAATTTCAAAAACTAAATTAATATTTATATAATTTTTTATATTTACCAATCATGATATATATGTTTGCCATGTTTATTTACATTGTCAGGTTATTCAATGTGCCACTCAGTCCTTAGCACTAAGAACAAAAGCTTCATCAAGGTTTCACTGCTGATAGTTTTTGGCTCATGCAGCAAGTTTTCAAATGTGGTTGTCCTTCCTTCACCATTCAAGTGTGTGGAGCTTGAAAAAAAAGGAAGGAATTATTTCCTTAAGAATAACTAGCTAAAGGTAACAACAAGCTTTTACATCAGTCTATTGTTTTTTCATCTTTCAAAAACTGAATATTCCTGAAATGCTGAAGACTTGTAACATACGTACATCCTACCATGACTAGCTTAAACCAAGTTTCCATATTTTTTATATTAAGTACTGGTTAGATGCAATTTGGGTGCAGTTGCAAGATATTTAATCGGTAACGTTTTTTGTCAGGACAGACGAGATTAGGACAGTTGGTAAGATCTTTGCTTTCCAACCACAAGGTCCCCAGTTTGATTCTGGCACTTTGCACAGATTCAAATATTTGTGTAACCATCTTTTCTGCCTAAGCCAACTCAGCTTTCCATCCTTCTGGGGTAGGTAAATGAGTACCAGCATTTGCAGGTTGCTAACCTGATCATGAGATGGATTAGTGTCCCGTCCAGGGGGAGTCAAAGACTCTAGATCTCATCCGCTTAACACTACAGAAACCAGAGATAAGCGCTGGCCCCATGGGCCACTAGGCTCATATAAGGATTTAGCACTAACATAAGGATTAACAGCTAGGCTAAATCCTTTATTAGCCAAGTGGCCCTTCTTCAGTTTCTGTAGTGTTAAGCAGATGAGAGCCATCTTTGATCTTCCATGCATGGATGGAACACTAAATAAAATAAATCCATTGGAGGCAATTAGATCGTTGCAGATGCTGATAGTCATTTACTTATCCTGAAATGATGGAAGACTGATTTAGTTAAGGCAGCTAAAAGAAGGCCACACAAATTTTAGAATGTCACCAGCTCTATAGACAAGATCAAACTATAGAGACATGAAAGCAGTGATCTTACAACAGCAATGCCCTCTTTGCATGTACCCTTCTTTAAAAGGGTCGAACATAAATTCAAGTCTACTGTATGTATATAGTTGGAATCAATAGGATTGCTGAGAAATCTGCCCTGTCAGCAATCCTAGTACGCTAGCTAGCATTTATGTGGAAACAAAACACCATCATCTTCATAATTGAAGGGTCAAGTGCAAAAATTAAGTAAGTGACTATTGATCAAGTTCTTGTTTCTCCCTACATTAACCCTATTATGTCTTTAAAACCCTTGGGAGAATTGAAGTGTCTAGTACAAAAATGATGTAAGTGACTATTGATCAAGTTCTTGTTTCTCCCTACATTCTCCCTAATATTTCTTCAAAACCCTTGGGAGAATTTAGCTTTACATACTAAGTCACTTAAATTGTTTTTGCACTATACCCTACAATTACAGGGACATATGAGATACAGTAGGACCAGAAAAACTATTGGCTTTTATTTTCATTGGTCATTTCAGTTGAAATAATCACATGGTAATAGTAGCCATAGTAACCATAGTTTCTAAACAAACAATAATGCCCTCTCCCAGAAAGAATAAAACTGAATAAATTAGTATTTTTTTCTTCACAAGTCTTTTGTTTATGCTAGCAATCCAGATATTTTGGTATCATAGTATTAATTCTGTACTTGCCCATTGGTATGTATAAAATCCACCCAAAAAGTACATAATTTGACATCTTTTTTTGATAAAAAATTTAGTACCTGTGAGTAGATGAACTTTTTTTTAAAAATCCAGGTTGAGTTTTTATATTCTCATATTTATTTTATATTATAGAAGAATTTTTAAAATTATTCTTACAGTGTGGATTCAATTATGTTACTGGAGAATGACTTTAAAGTGACAAGTACTGATGCCAGTGACAAGATGTTAAAGCATGCATGGAAGATTCGATGGAAGCGTCGTAAAGAACCTGCATTTGATAACTGGGGTAAGTTAGTTTAGAGAGGCCATAGTGCCTGGACTACCCAATTTTTACTTGTCAATAGTGTGGGTTGAGAAGTTATCTTCATTTCGCAAATTACCGAGTTTTTTGTCATGTCTCAACTGAATGCTACTACGGACGGCTTCCTCTCTCATCTTCAGAAAATTCTGAAATACCGTTAAGGTGTTATCAGAGATCAGAGGTGTTAATTCATTCATGGTCTCAAGCAAGATTCTTTGTTTCTCTTTAACCTGGTCATGGCAGATGGGAATTCTAGCTTTCATACAGTGCCTGCTCGCTCGTTTCATAATGCGTTTGAAGACAAGTTGATTGCCTGGTGGTCTAAATCTCAAAGACATCGGGAACCGATATTGGTGAAGTGCCTTGTGAGTAAAATGCAAATGGTGGTGGTGTGCTTCTAATTTGTAGGTTGTCTTTTCCATATAATTCTTTATCTTGCTAATTTTAGGGCTTTCTGCCTTGCCTCAGGGCAAATAGCCACAGTAAAACGTATGTCATCTCCAATATCTTAAAGAAGAATTTTTCTACTCAGGGTACAAACTCCATCCCTACACCTGAGTAACTTGTTTGCATGTTTTTCAGATGGGTTGCACCCTCTGATTTCCCTAATCATGCAGTCCTCCCATATATTAATGGTTTCTCAGCCTCTAACTAAACTTCTTCAAAAACATGACGTTACAACAGGAGTTTGCCTCTCCTAAATCCCGACCTCTGATTGATCTTCAGCCAAATGTGGTTTACAAAATGTCTTGTGCTGATTGCCCGTGGAGTCATGTAGACAAGACTGGTAGATGTTTTGAAACTAGAAAAAAAGAAAACATGAGGAATGTGAGGTCTTTTGCAAGAAGTTCCAACATAGCTAAACACACTTTGTCCTCAAATCACTCTATTGACTTTAAAAATTCATAAGTGATTGACAAAGATTATTGAATTCACAAGACACTAGAATCATGGCACACCACTTTGACAAGTCATGCAGATAACAATTCAAGGCCGCTCCCTAATCAATACTCTATTCTTTTGAAAAAGAACAATTAGTTTATTTACATTTATATACATATTTTTCTTTTTATAGCCTCACCTATGTTTTTATTTAATGTATTTGTCATTTTTTTATTGCTTCGACAAGTTATGCAGATAACAATTCAAGGCCGCTCCCTAATCAGTACTCTATTCTTTTGAAGCAGAACTATTAGTTTATTTACACTTAATATATACATCTTTTTTCTCCCTTTGATATATTTTTTTATAATCTCACCTATTTTTGTATTTAATGTAGTTGTCATTATTTCCATTTTTATCCATTGAAGGCAGTAGTCTGACAGCTGAAAGCTTGAAAGTTTTTTAATTGTACATAGCCAGTGAACTACGCGTACGGTTCTTCTATTTTTAAACTAATTTCTACCTTTAAATGTTTGCAAAATAAAATACTTTGAAACTTACTAAGTGTGTTGTTGAAGCTTTCCTTTCATCTCTGGTTGAATTTCAGCTGATTTGGTTGGGTTTTGACTGCTTTCCCCTAGCACTGCATTATAGTAGTTATTACTGGTGAGGGAAAATCAAGTTAAACTGAACAAAACTCACCCAAACTCAGCCACAGTATATTATAGGGATAAAATTAATAAACATGCCATGAAAGTTTCAGTGTATTTTATTGCGATTTAAGGTAAGAAATTAATGTTTTATTAAGTCCATATAAAATCCTATAGATCTACTGTAAATCGACACTAACATAGGCTAACCAATACTGTTCGTATCAGGAGCTTGGGCTACCTGTGGTAAGAGTGAAGGAAAGACACAGGACCGGACGAATACCATTCAAACTGCTTCACTCAGTGCCAAATAACTTCCAGGAAATCCGTTGCAGTCCAAATGTTTTCCGCAGGCGAATTGAGGGATGCGTTTCCTAGAATGAGACAGCCGTCTAATTCTTTGAAAACTCGGCTTGATAAAAATAAGTGGTCACAAAAAACCGTTAAAAATCCGAAAAAGCCTAGGTTCCAGGGGAGATAGTAGTACGTACTCTTGCTAGATCCTAGATCCAAACATTCTATATGTAAATATTTATTAAATTTTCATTCTCGAATATTGCATTTCTAGCGTTCAATCTCGGTTATCAGCTCATATACCGAATGACCATATATGGAAACTAACAAAACATCTTGTTTATTAATTTCTTAAAAGCTATTTTTGCTATTTTCAAGTACCGAAGGATTCGGAATACTTATAAAATTTAATAAAACAATTATTCCTTTCGCGCTTGTTGGATATGAGATGATTATAGCCACCTCGGCGCTACGCTCCTCGTTGGCTGTTTACCATCTCATATCCAACGCGCGCTCTTGGAATAATTGTTAAATAACAATGTTTATTTCAATAATTTATCAAAGACAATGATTTAAATTAATACTCACAGATCCCAATGTGATGGCAGTGAATGAGCTGTTGTTTCTGACTCATTTTATTTGCATAATCTGAGCAAGATTATGTTTGAACTTAATATAACTAGTTGTTGCAGTAAGCAAGTGGAATGCTGCTCGCATATTGTTTATTATTTTTAAAAGCCAGATACCTTGTCATTGCTCATGAAAAATATTGGAAAGTTGACAAAGTGTATTTATTTAAGTTTAACATCGATTTAAGGCAGATCAACAATGAACATGCGTATCTGAGACGTACGTGATGTACCGCTGGTCATTATACTGAACGCTCAGAAACTGCAAAAATCTCTTGTTGAATGGAATGCAAGTAAAAGCTGGTTTGTAACACAGGCAGCCCAACTCCGTCAAGATTATATTATTTTATCTAAGCTTTTAGTGATTTACGGCACCATCAGCGAATGAATATTAAATGGCACAGTTTTAAATATGACATAACTTTACCATTTTTTTTTTTTACCTTTGATTTAAAACCATGCTTTCCTAATTTGTAAATATTATTTTAGTTATTGAAGAAGGTAACTGGCTGTCTCTTCACGAAGCTGAGGTGGAGATTCCTGGAGATGGTTTTGATGCAGTCATTTGTCTTGGCAACTCCTTTTCTCACTTACCAGATTTTAATGGTGACTTAGCCAGTCAGAAAGTTGCACTCAGCAACTTTCAAGATGCACTGAAACCTGGAGGGTGGCTATTTATTGATCATCGCAACTATGATACCATTTTAGACACAGGAAAAGCTCCTTCAAGGAATGTTTACTATGATGTAAGTTCAACTGTGTTTTGTGGCTGTGCACTTGCTCTGCAAACTGCCTATTCCAGATGGTCATGTTTAGTACAGTTGTAAAATCTCTGCTTTCCGACCACAAAGTTACCATTTTGATTTTGGTTCTTCCAAGATTTAAAAAGTGTTATACCTTTTTCCCTGCTTATTATGTTACTCAGCTTTCCATTGACCTAGAGTAGGTTATTAAGTACTCGCCAGCATCTGCTGGGAGCTAATCTGCGATTGATCAGTGTTCCATCTTATTAAGGGAGCATTGGCGGATCCAGAAATTCTAGAAGGGGGGTGAATAATACAAAGAATTTACCAGTGACTCTAGGAGAAAAAGGGTGGCAAGTACAAAGAATGTACCAGAAAATTGAAGAAAAGGGGGGTGAAAATTCACCCAATTCACCCCCCCTGTATCCGCCCCTGGGGAGTTTTAAAGACTCTCCATGAGATGCATTGCTCGCAAAGGATTTTGCTTTTCTTAGACTTGTTAACTTGCATATTTTGTGATGGACAATTGCACACCAAGCCTATCAATAATAAAAATAATCAAGCAAGTTATTTCTCATTCTTATATATTTTCTTAAAAAGTCTTTGAAGAGTTTTTAATTTATCGATTGTTTTAAATTTTTAAAGCCTAGTTCCGTCACATGTAACTTGTTTCATTTATATTCACACTTGTGAAATAAATAAGCATGCATGTAAGCGCCAGAGAAAGGAAAATGTGTTTTTGTGCTTGTTCTTCTGCTTGCTTAATTTCACACACGTTGTGTTTGTGCGTCGTGTGCTTATCTCGCTAGGGTGAACCAGGCTTAAAGTTGAAGAATGATGGCAGCGTTTTGTGTGCTCCCTTTCAGTGAGGATTATTACAACCCTAGTGTCACTGAGTGGTCTGACAACAATCTCACTAGTTTAGGCCCTCTAGAACTGTATGGAATGAAGCTCTGACCTGTCATTTTTCTCAAAACTTTGAAACTTTTTTACAGTACTTGTTAAATATTTTTGGTACAACTATATGTAGATTTAAAAGCGTGATTTTTTGTCTTTCCGTCAGAGTGACTGTATCTTGGATATTAAGACATCTGTCCTACATGTTGACGGAAGGCCAACAATGATCACCCTAGACTATACTGTGGATGCTAAAAGGGCGGCTGGGGATTTTATTGAAGAAGGTTCGCAGCCCTTGAAGAAAAAGATGAAGACTGATATAGATCCTGATATCAGGTTATATGATATTCAGTTATATTTTAAAAGTATATATTTTAAAAAGTATTCACAAATCGAGTGGTAGAACGTAAGAGAGAAAGTAATTTTTTAATTTTTTAATTTATGTTTCTGATAATATTTTCTTTTATTGGAGTGAATACAAATTATATGCACCAACCATACAAATATAACAGGTGGGAAGAATCATTATCACATCCTCATCCTCATGATCATGATCGTCATCGTCATCATCATCATCACCATCATCATCACCATCATCATCATCATCACCATCATCACCACCACCACCATCATCATCATCACATCCTCATCCTCATAATCATCACCATCATCATCATCGTCATCATCATCATCGTCATCACATCCTCATCCTCATGACCCTCATGATCATGATCATTATCATCATCATCGTCATCATCACATCCTCATGATCATCATCATCATTGTCATCATCATCGTCATCATTATCATCATCATGATTATCATCATCACATCCTCATTCTCATGATCATCGTCATCATCATTGTCATCATCCTTCGTCATCTTAGGCGAGGATGCCAGCAACAACAGCGTGTGTTCTTCATTGCCTGTCCCAAAAGGCCTTTTGCAGTTAGGGGTCACGTGACCACACCCACCCTAAGTTAATTAGTTATGACAAAATGATATTCAAAAATGAAAAGAGCAGGTTAAAATTAGTTAGCAGGAATACTTTTAAGTCTCAACGTTGAGTACTTCAAAAAAGACAGCAAATATAGAATCAAACTTTTTCTACTTAAGGAAATGTATGTGAAAATGATACTGGAGAGCAAGCCTTGCTCTCCAATCATACCAATCCTTAGAAAATACCCTGTTTTCTGCTGTTTGCTCTTTTTTACCTATTTGAAGTAAAGAGCTGAAACTTTTCCATTTTATTCATGTCAACCTTCTCTAAAGTTCCATTTCTAGATGCCATTCTGTCATAGCCAGGGACCGCGGAGCAGTGGGGGCTGGGGGGCTGTAGCCCCCCCAATAATTTTTCCGCCATTTTGAATTTTACAAAATAAGTGAGCAAAGTGTAAATTTCACTTGTAAATT
>JAOBRB020152768.1:0-12966 GCA_027575285.2 Zoanthus pulchellus
CTCTGCTGTTTCAAGGATCCAGCTAAACTGTATTAATAAAGACATATAGTTAGATTAGAAATGTGCGCCATTTAAATTAACGGTTTTAACTGAGATCCAACTAAAACACCAGGAGAAAACATTCTCACAGAATCGCAGCCCTGAAAAAGGCCAAGCATACTCTGCTGTTTCAAGGATCCAGCTAAACTGTATTAATAAAGACATTTAGTTAGTAAATGTGCGCCATTTAAATTAACGGTTTTAACTGAGATCAAACTAAAACACCCAGAGAAAACATTCTCACAGAATCGCAGCCCTGAAAAGGACCAAGCAACAGTTCTGCTGTTACAAAAATCAAGCCTTTTTTACTGGGCTGTTACATTCAAATTAATTATAAGTATCTTGTATAAAATGTAAAATATAAACATTATATCAAGGTTTTATACAGAAAATGCCAACCAGTTTCATACTGTCTGTCACTTATGCTGGTGATATCTCATGACTACCACTGTTGCCCTGCCCTGCCATACTTTCTTATTGTGGGACCTGTATACAGAGAAAACTTACATTTCTGAGCAACATTCTTGTCCAAAGAAGCACCTGGAGAAAATTCATTCTCACAGAGTGCAGCCTGAAATCGGCCAAGCTCCTCTGCTGCTTCTGGATGATTACTCTCATTATCTGAAAATAAATTAAAAATCTTAATGCAATTTAAATACACTTTTAATTATTTATACTTTGAAATAGCTGAAACACCTGAATCTCTTTGTACACCACATAATTTATACTTGCTGTGTTAATTAAGATTGTAAACAGACCACTGAACTATCTGATTTACTGTGCTTAGATTTCATAATCATAACAGTTTTCAGTTCAATGCAGATGTCCCTGATGTAGCTCTAAAACCATGCTTTTCCTGAACATAACCATGTCATCAGCAATAGGACATCCAAGTACCAGACATTTTTGCATACGCACAAAGGAAAACTCCACAATCGTATTCATTGGATTGTTGAGGAATGTCTGATGGTTTGTTGCACAGAAAACTCCACTCACTTGCTACAACTGAGCTGTCAGTCTCTACCAGCAAATTCCACATCTTCACAGCAGCTCTCTGAGCAGTTGGCTTGATGAATGCTCCTGCCAAACTATCAAGAACCAGAATCTGGTGTTGCTTTGGAAGAACTGCAACCAAAACCAATGCTTACTTTGTCCAGGATTACAAGGTACAAGAACAACTTCTTGTTCCAAGAGGGGGGCCTTTCTTTTAAGAAGTTCTTCAGCTGGCTGTCTCCCTACTGCTTTCTCAAAACACTCCCATCCAAGCCATTCTACACCCTTGCCTTGATGAAAACCTTCCTGTGCAATCAAACGTAAATACTCTTCAATAACAAAATAATATTGTTTCCTTCAGATAATGGTTGGCAGCCTCTCAAAGCAAGAAGATCAATTTGGTCAATGATGCCATTTCCTTTGAAGTCCACTTGACCCTCAACTAATCTATGTACTTCAGCAACCTGACAGTCTGATAAGAAATGGCTCATGGACTTTTGGAACTGGGTGTAACTTCCGAGTGGTAAACCATATTGCAGATCGCTTGCTGATAATGATGCTGTGGTAACTCTTTTTGCAAGGGCATAATTATTTCTTTCAGCTGTTGACCTGGAAGCAAGGCACTTTTCTAGTACTTTGACACTCTGGTCATCTTTTGTGAGATTTACACAATCCTGGTTTTCGCCATCTGTATCTTCAAATGGTTCATCACTGTTATCAAGTGGAGTGATGCCATCAAGATCTTTCAAAATGTCATGGTCAGATCCTTGTTTCACATGAACGGAGGAAAGAGCCTTCAGTATAACAGCTGACCTTGGCAATGGATCACTCGATTTTGATTGCACAGTTTCCTTGAAGGAAGCTTCCCATTTGGCATGATCATAATAGAAGACCAAACGCGGATCTGAGGGTACTGCAATCTGTGTGCCATGGTCTTTAGTGAAATTGTAATCAATGTAGTCTTTGCCAAACAGTTTGGTGAAAAGGTCAATTATTGCGTTGATCCAGTTTAAACCCTCTGGTGTTCTCATTCGGTCCTTAGCTTTCCAGCCACAACCTCGGAAAGCAAATCGCTTCCCTTTAATAGAACAAAACCTTGTGTCAAAACGAAAGAGGTTATTATTGTGATAGGTCACTGCTATGAATGGCAAGCAACACACAAGAGTATGATAACTGTACAGTTCAACTTTTGGAAATTAAGTGCTTTTCAAGCCAAGCCATTCGAATCCTTTACGAGCTAGAAGGCCAATGGAGTCCTGGGAATGTCTATGGTTTCTGTAGTGTTTAGTGGATTAGAGTCATGAATTGACCCTACCCTGGATAGGGCTCTATTCTGCCTCAGGTTAGTCCTCAGCAAAAGCTGGTACTCATTTTACCGACCTTGTAACAGGGTTCTCAGTAGAAGCCGGCAACTGGCGAATCCCGTCGCCTGTCAAGATGAAAGGAGCCGCCTGTGCTAGCAATGTTGAGCTGCAAGGCAAGGTTTAAGTGCCAAGGTTTAGCCGCCTGTTATTATTTCTTCGCCGTCTGATCAAAAATTACTGAGAACCTTGTTGTAAGATTGGAAAGTTGAGAAAACTATTGCAGAAACACTGTCACACTTTTCAAAACATCAGCATAGTGGGGAATCAAACCCTGGGCTTTGTGATTGGAAGACAGATCTAGCCAACATGTGAACCATGCATTGGCCTTGTATTTCAAGGCAATTCTTATTTAATGAGACAATTGTTCTTACCGTTTGAAAAACACTGCAGGGCTTGGACAAATTGATACGGATCCAGAGAAGCCTTTCTGCATACCAGTGGGTGATGATTTGGTGAACTACAATAATGACAGCTAAAGTTTAGAATACCAATTCCAGAATTTGCTGGAATCAAATTAACCAGTCACTATACATATAAAGAAACAACCCTGTATATATACATGTAAAAACAAGTAATTTCTTTTTAACAATTTTCATCCTTTAAGAACATACAAAGGGCCATATGCCAGTATAATGTTTGCATGACAATTATAAGCTCTAAAGTTATCTGCTTACTGAATGATGCCAAGAATAGCTAAATCATGCTATATAGTAACCAGAAGGTAGTAATAATGGCACACAGCAGAGAGAAACTTACTAGACTGCCCAACTGCAGAGGAATCATGATTGGTTGCTCGTGAGTAAAGCATCCTCTGGACTTTATGCGATGCCTCAAAGCCTTGGTTTGAGTAGTGTCGAAATGATCGATGTTGTCGAAACAACATTGCACTGTGTGCCACTGTAAGATGTGAATAGTCTCCCATTCCAAGAGTTACTCCAAACAGATGCCGTAGAAGGAAACCCCACAACTTACACTGCATAACAAAAGAAATAAATATATGCTTTTTGCCAATACACTACATATGCAACAGTATTTATTTTTTAATGTCTAACCATGATTCATACAATTATTTTGGGATGAAATTCAAGGACTTTTTAAATACTTCTCAAAAATTTTCGAGGACCATTTTTCAATGCAGTCTTGGAAATTACCCCAAACTGAAAGATTTTGATCTGAACACCCAGGATTTTTTTTCTTGGTTTTCTGGGACCACAATTACAAACTTTCCCCAATACCTTGTTTTTTGAAATATAAACCAAAAACAGACAGAACTGTAAGATTTTGAAAATAATTTTGAGGACCTTTCAAGGACTAACTTTTTTCTCAGTCAAGGTGTTTTCAATTCCCATGCAAACCATGCTATTAAATTAATACACTTTCTGATTTATGGTTTCAAAACATTTTTGACATAATAGGCTCAATGTGATATGGGAGTGAGACATGGTGTTTGAGAGAAAATGAGATGGAAATTTTTAGAAGGACTGAGGCAGCGATGGTGAAAGCAATGCAATTTGTGGCACAAAACTGATGGACAAAAGGAGGACAGAGGACCTACAGCTGTAATAGAGATGTTGGGATTGAAGGGAACTGTGGTTCAGATGGCAAAGGCGAATGGATTGAGATTGTATGGGCATGTGTGAAGGAGGGATGATGACGATTTTTTGAGAAAAGTATTGGAGTTTGAAGTGAAGGGCAAGAGGAAACGAGAACAACCAAGGAAGAAATGGAAATTGCAAGCGGAAAAGGAGAGTAAGAGTGTTGGTTTGAAGAAGGAGGATGCTATGAATTGAGCCAGGTGGAGAGTGAGAGTAGGAGAGATTGCTGCTAGAGTGGAGTGTCTGGACACCCTCATTTATGGGGATAAAACCGGATCAAAATTGGATTGATGAGGTGAATCTTTAATTGTAAACTTTAAATTATACAGTTACATTTTGCACCATATATATACCTTAACATCATGAATATCAATTTGTTCTTCTTCACTCTCTTTAAAAACTCTATTTCCTATTACATCACTGATGTTCTTCCACTCCTCAAAAACCTGTAGTTCAAATGGCAATCAAACACCCAAACTTAGTTTTCCAGCCAATCTAAAAGCTGTATTTCCCAAGATTATTATTATACAGTGTAGCTCAGCTGACTCAGTCAAAACGTGCAAGCTGCCAGTAATTTTGTTACCTACTTTATATTAAACTTCATTCTGGTTAAAAATGCATGATTCCTGTTTGTTGCTTTCATGCAATACCAACGCAAACAATCTTGCCTATTGTAATTGTACTAAAAAATATTTAGGAGACTATGTAGAGGGCTCATGATCAGGTAGCTAAACTAGGCAGTACTTCTAAACCTAAAAAACTAATTTTGTCAATAGTTTCTTTAATACTGTATGTATTTGAATATTAATTGGTTCAAATGTATCTGGGCATACTTTGTCTTAACTATAATAACAAAATTTACCATGATAGCTGTGTCACATTCTTTCAGCAAACCAAATAAAATTAAGGTTGTATTACGGTACCAAAAACAAGTTACAATATGTTTTTGTTACCTTTCTGAAATGATCCACCTGTAGCTGAGCTGCCAGGATTGCCATGGCATTTGGGGCAGCATTTTTATCTTTTTTCTTGCCAGCAGTCAGTTTTCTCCTTTTTGTTGGAGGTTTTTGAAAGGATGAAGTCTGCTCACTTTCTAAAAATTTGTCTTCAATTTCCTTTTGAATCTTAACTGTTTTTTTCACAATGCTGAATGATGAACATCCTTAGCTCTAATAAAAATAGAAAATGTATCCATTTAAGTTATGTTTGTTACCTATTCATTCCATCAAATTTTCCTTGATAGGAAGGTTGGACACTAGTAAGTTCCAGCCCTGATTTCTTCAATGATGACAACGAAGACTGAACATATGAAAAAAACAATTTAATATGATGACAAATGTTTAGTTTATAGGCCAAGGACTAATATTAATAATCATAATTTGGATGTACTGTACCGACTTTGGCATGAATTGATTAAATGATTAATGTCCTAGAGAGTGTTAATCCCTATATTAATGGTGTGATAGGGATGCTTGTTGTAGTTTTTAGGGGTCAAAATTGGCAATTTGGTATATTTTAGGACTTTCAGAGAAAAAACAATTTTTTTTTTATGGAAATGGTACTTTTTAGGCTTAAACATTTTTATGCTTTGGTATTTTAGGGTATTTTTTTCACCTTTCCTGATGAGCAGATCCTTTTTACCTTGAAGTACTACCCCGGGGCAAAAGTATGTACACTTATTGTACTCCTGCAGTTGAATGGTTAATTAATTATCACCTCATAAGCTTATTTTGGAATAAAATCTCACTATAGCAGGCATCGTATATATTGTAATTGTCACTGACACATACAATAGCTGCTATAATGTATCAGCTTTATCAAAGGCTCTAACCTTTTGTGCCATCCAAAGGAATACTTTCCTGTTTTGTGCCATAGTCTCTCACAAAAAACCATCCTTCAACACTTTGTCCAAATACTAGAAGTCAGTGAGAACAAATAGAACATTTTAGATGCTGGTTGTAAAATATGACCATGTAATCTGATATTACTTCTAGGTCCAGATAAACAAAGGGTTGAAAAACTGCTATCCAGTAAATGAAACAGGATGTATTTGTATAAAAAAAAAACTCTATATAACAGCTATTTGAAATTTTATACAAAACAAAATATTAAATGAACAAAACCTGAATTAATGCACTGCAGGTATTATATATATGTTCTCCCAAACTCCCGCGTGTTTATATCAGGTTATGTAAACACAGAAACCATTTTATGTTTCTTAAATATATATATATACACACACACATTATAAAGAAGCATATAGCCCTAAGCCATATATTAGACTGTGATAAAGCACAACGGGCATTTCAGAACAGGGAATTAATGTAGAAAACAAGAGATTTGTTTTCTACATTTCTCAAGTGTTCTCAAAAGCCCAGAGTGCGCTTTATCAGAGTCTAATACACAGCTTTAAGACTTGTTCATTTGCTTTATAATATAGAATTTACACTTCAGAAAACAATTACTGTAAACATGCTTTTTCTATATTTTATTCTCTGATAAAAAGAAAAGTACTTTTGACCAATCAGACTGCACATAGTATCCCAATGTAAATATATATCTATATTATAACATATATTATTATATTTTGAGAGTCTTACTTCTACTGTAAATATAACATATATTATATAATACAGTTTAAATGTAGGCAAAATCGAGTTAATGGTTGTTTCGGTTGTGTTTTTTATTTAATATATTGTTGTGAGGAGTCATCATTGCCAGTTTTGCTTACATAATATATATAAAAAATTATATGTATATGAACAAAAATTATAAAAATTATATATTAATTAAATATTCATTATATCTGTATTGACTGTTTGAATTTGTTCAATTACATCAGCACTGAATTGGTTAAATTAAAGCAGGCACACAATATTTCTTAATTATCTATGTACTCACAGCTTACCCTTACAATTTCTTCACAATGGGACACAAACCCAAGTACAACCTCTCTGCAACTATCAGGAATCTCTGCATAGTATTCTTGTACTTTCTTAAGAGGTAAGGATTCTTGAACAATTTGGTCACAGTTTGCCAGAATTGATCTTTCTGTAGACCCTATAAAGTTTCAAAGATGCAGGAATTTGTACGAACAGCAGTAGAGAGAGTCAAATTCCTCCTAGCCTTAATGCTATTAGTGTACTTACAACTCTATTTGATATGCTACTGTGTAGCCACGACAATATACATATAGCTTACTATGGGACAGAAATGGTAGATTAATTATAGTCCTGAAATACAAACCACAAATACTGTCATGCGTACATTCTTAAATAAGATAACCTAATTAAGAAGTGTCTATGAGACATTTCCTCTTACCAGACAGAGAGCTCACATGAATATTATTTTTTGTGACTGCAGTATTTTGGCCGGTGCGTAACTTCACTTGGATTCGGTTGTAACACCTAGTATTTTCAGGGCCATAAATTGCAACAGATTCATTGCAAGCCTTAAGAGTACCAATACGGTTCGCAAACAAGCCAAGAGAGCCAAGCAACTGTTCAGTGTTTCTCATTTCTTGATGAAGGGAGCAAAGCTGGATACTGCAAAGCTCTTCATTGAGCAAAAATTCCAAATCGTCTCTTAATCCAGTCCAGCTAAAAAAGCAGATATTTTTAAATAATATTGTATAGCACCAATGACCATTACTTAAACCTCGTAGCACATTAAAATGACAACAAGAGAACTGCAGACATAATTTAGTTTAAACATAAAAAACAATAATTACTGAAATGATTACATGACAAAAAATTTAAAAACATTATAAAACAAGAGGTTCTAATTGGAAACTGGTAATTTAAATGACTTTCAAGTTAAAGGTTCCATAAAAAATAAATGTTTGTAGCATATATGTACATGTGTTAAATAAGTAACAACATGTTACAGAAAAAAAATGTTGGTTTCCTTACTTCCCAATATTGGCTTTAGATTGCAAGCAGGTGAGACAGGTCTCGTCAAACCTTCCGGACAAATGCACTAAGCAAGCCTAAAGGCAATTAACAAAACATGTAACTTAAATAAATGTTTAATTGAAAGTTCTGTTATGGTGGAAATATTGAAAGCTACTGTATTGGAAGCTCGATCCTTGTGTTCTAACCCATAACATTCTCTTTGTGTGAAGATGCTTTAATTTTTGGTCAGTAATACAGTAACTGCCTTCATTCAATACTAATTCCCTGGGCCAAGCAAATGTTTATAACATTGAAAGATATTTATCTTAATTATAATTATTTTTTTTATTTGATGTGGTTCCAAAAAATAATCTTAACCTTGTTATGATTCAATGGAAACAACATAATTTTTTGTTAATGTTTTATTAATTAGTACAACTGCACCCTCCACTATTTTAAGATGAAGTACTGTATCTGTAAACTATTTGCTGTAATATGTGGGAAAAATAAACCTGTTGTAACTTGTTGCTGTAATGGAACTAGTTATAACATAATTTTATATAATTGTTGTGTCGTAATAATTACATCACTAGCAATACACTTTAGAGCTTCAATATCAATCTCATGTAACATAATTAATCTTTGTTAATTGCGATCTTTTAGAACACAGAACAGAAAATATATACTTGATTTATACAAGCGACTGTGTGCGTATAGTATGTGTTCAGTTAAGCACATACTGTAACACAACAATAATATGCACGTGTACATATCAGGCCACAATACAAGAAACAATCCACTTGATACACTAATCTATAAATTTACTCTAACATCCAAACACATAGTGTAAAATTGAAAGCAACCTGGCTAATTTTGCAAACACAGTGTGCCCACCCCAAAAATGTCACTTATGTATGCCACATGTCACAGGCAACTGTCACAGAAGTAGAGTCTGATCCCATAGTTGTGGTACTGTACTTAGAAAAGCTTGCATACTTGGAAAGGCCTTTCAAAACTGAAAGTTTGTGCTCAACAATGATTGAATGATGGGATATTGCATCCAATACACTGATTGTTGAATTGCACAAAATGTTGCAGGAAATGAGACACAAAATAATGTTACTTACCCTTACAGCTGTGCAGAAGACACACCCTTGAACATCAAACCCTGTGCCTCCTAACACCTCATACGAAACCTCTTCTCCAGGGACTGACAAAACCCTTCGTATTAACAGCAACAGAGCTTTGTAATCCAGTGTGACTAAAAATTAAAGCAGTGTTAAATTCAGTAATTACATAAAATACTCAACTGAATCTGAATATTTATTTACCAATACTATTACTGTAATAATTATTACCGCTCAGAAAATCCACTGAAAACATACCAGTAAACCTGACTGTGTAGTGATTCCCATCCACCGTTATACCATTCTCTTTGATTATATTTTTTTCCTCATTCAATCTCCTAATAACTTTTGGAACTTCATCTCTGTTGAGAAATATCACGTTACAACGTAATAATTTGACACCAAGTCTTGACAGATATAATTTAAGGTTACATGCAAAACTATTTAAGGGGACTCTCTACCCTAAACTTTGGTGGATAAGAAGAATTTTGAGTACGATCACCAAACCCTCCTCCAAGACATGCGAAAGTGCAACTTTTGTCAGGGTGGCCTTAGGGTAGAGAGTGGCCTTAAAGTGGTACTATGACAAAAAATGCATATAATTAACTATCAAAGCCATAATTTTTAAAACATAAACAGGTAGTTTGTATGAGATGAAAAATGTTGTTTACTATTTTCAAATATCCCTTTTCATTCCAGAGATGTTCAAGTTTTTAAAACATGTAAATTAGCCCAGTAATAACGTCATACTCAAAACTAAATTTTGATTAGATATGATAAAAAAAGATATCTCGGTCATGTTGTATCTTAAAATTTATTCTTTGCAGTAAGATTCTACTAAATGTGCTCCACAATATGAGCTTAACAGTTTTTTTACCATGGCAACATACTGGGTTCCAGACTTGCCAAATAATAAAGGCATTTCTGATCACCTTTTGTTAGCAATTCATATTTGCAAATGGTGTATTAATATATATATATATATAAGCACGATCCAGCAAGCATTTAACTACGTTTAGTTCACATTTGCAGCCTTTTATTTCATGTTTTGCAAGCAAAAAATCACTAACATATTGAAATCAAGTGGGTGGGGACTGGAAAAGAGTGAGTTGCCATGGAAACATGATTTTTATATCTGTAGATGTGTTTCCTGTAGAACAATTAACCTAACAATTAAGTTTCAAAAGTTTGTGCTGCAAATTGGTTGAGATAGCTTTAGATCTATTTATATATACTTGATATGAAACTGTGCTGAGGTGCAAGGTGTTTCATTTGCATATTTTACACATTTTTCAAACTTAAATTTCTCCAGAACTAATGCAGATATTTGCAACAAATGATATAGCAATACTTCCAACAAATCATCATGATCAGCCACTTTTGTACATTTGTAATTGCCTACTGCCTCCTCCTGTAATTAACCCTTTGTCTGTGGTCACACTAGGGTTAAGTAGCTGTCTATGTCAACAATATGTGTTTATATAACCCGTTCTTAAGAACAGTGCTAGTGTGATCGAGATTTCATGTTTTTTAACCCATCTTGTACTAAGAATCCAAAGTTTAAAACTTCAAAAGCTCCAAACCCCAACTATAATAATGTGATATAGTATTAATACGTAAGAAACTTTCAATCTACTTCTTATTCAACAATTCAACATGGCGGGAAACTCACTACTCCTGAGCACGCATGCGCTAGCAAATGTGAACATGAATATATAACAAATAATAACCTATAATAATAACCTATAATAACCTATAATGGCTTGTAGGTTTGAGACGAGTTAGCAAACACGTTAATTAGTGAAAAATTCTTCGAACAATGAGAATAAACTTGCGGTTTTGATTATCTAAACATTCCCAGGACTAGCTGATCAACAAATTTTTATCTGTCAACTTGATGACAGGTTTGTGTTTAATTAGCAGTTCATAAACCATCCCATGAAGCTTGTTTGACCGACTCAATCTTAATATGCTTTTAAGATTGCTTGGATCACATCACTAATAAACAGTTCTTAAATCTAAACCCTTAGACTGTGAAAGGTTGGAAATAAATGACAAACTTACCTATTTTCTTTGCAGTTTGCAATAGCCAAGGGATACACTGAATTTGAACTTTCTGAACTGGTATGGTCCAAATTTACTCCAACTATTCCAACGGAAAGTTGATCTTTACCTATGCACGAGATATTTTGAAGTTAAAAAAACAGGGGTCACACCGACAATGAGGAATGAAATACAATGACTTTCCCAAATGCCATTTTCCATGACCCAGTAATATTGAAAAATCAAAGAATCCACACCAACACTGTAGGCTACTTGCACTTTAATCCATCTTAAAGTGTGAGTGACACCTTCTTCCTAATGTAATGCAAATTCATAGTTAACTTTTTGATACAGCAGGCAGAGCAGTCTGTAACCAGACTTTTCAAAAACCTTGGATACTAAAACAACAATCTTATAAATGAGATATAAGAACTAAAACAGCTAGAACGCCTCTACTTAGAGATTCATACTTTAATGAAGAATCTGTAACTTCTGGAACACTATTCCTGATGTTTTAAGAAAACAAGAAAACCTTCAATCTTTTTCAAAAAAATATAAAAATCTTTTTTCTTTGCGATGTTAAAAAATGTTTTTGACCAAGACGACATCTGTTCGGTATAAACTAATTTGTGTAAAATTTTGTCATCCTAATACATCAATCATGCAAATGTAGTTGTTAATATTTTTTATTTGCCATTTATATATATATTCATGAAATTTTCTCTAAAATAGCATGGGGGCATGTAAATGGGTTGGGTTTCAATATGTCTTAGGGGATAGGGTTAGGTAGTTTACCTTGTTGGGGACTTAAAGTCCTATTGTAAATTTACCTGCCTTTGGCTAATTGTTAAATAAATAAATGAATGAATGAATGAATGAATGAATGAATGAATAAATAAATAAATAAAGATGATACCTGCAAAAGGGCGTCCATCCAGTTTCACATTAAACACCATTGTTGTTTTTGTGCCATTATGCAGTCTTGCTTCACAGATTAACCAGATTAGAGCTGGGGCTAAACCAGCAGAATATCCAGTGATTCCACTCTTAGGGTCTAGAGCTTTGATGTCTATCACAGACTGGATGATGGAGAACACCATGGTCCTGTATGCCTTAATCATGTTCTTTGTTAGAAGGCATTGCAAATCTCCATCTTTCTAAAAATAGAAATAAGAAAATATTATCTTGTCTTGCAATTACATCTTGTATTACATACATTATCAAAAGTGTAAACTTCAGCTATATAAGCAATAAGGCCGAAAGGAAAACATAGGCAGTCAATGACTGCATGTAGCTATTGTAATTAGTCAGCTTTTGGAGTTTTGTAAAAACTTTAACTTATGGGAAAGATATTATGATAAAATGCAAATGATTTACATTAATATCGAAAGTACTGGTGATGTTCTTATAATTAGTTGTAGTGAAAATTTGTTTGAAAAATATGTACGGCTTGCCTGATGACTGTACAGTATACTAATATAAGGTCACTTTTATAAAAAGACAGGGGCAAGATATATTTAGCTCCTATTTGGAGTCCTGTGATAAAATTTAAATTTTACTTTGATTCTAATTAAATTTTATATTTTTGACGAGAAGTTAAAAAAATGAAAATGTAATGCATAATTTAATAGTTAAAATGGGAATGGATTATAGCTAATTGTAAATTAAAACAACTCACCCCACTTCTACCGAGATTGAAGAAGTTCAGAATAGACTGCCAGCTCTCATCTGATAATTTTGTTTCTAATTTTACATAGAGTTGTATCCAATCGGGGATTTGCATGCCAACTTTTTGCATTTGCTGCAATTCGGGAGTCAATGCCAGATCCAACGCGCCGGGCAAACCCTTGATCTTTGCCACGATTTCTAATGCTTCAGAAATGGCTGATTTTACCGCAACTTGGTTTTCATG
>JAOBRB020152868.1:0-12966 GCA_027575285.2 Zoanthus pulchellus
TTGCCACATACGTAACCTGTCTAGACGTGGAGATCGGAATGCAAGTTGGTCGCAACGTTCCCACCGTATTTCAACCGCTAAGTATCATCTATGGCGATTAAGAAGAACCATTGGCAGAAGAGTACATGATAGGACGTGTATGTCTAGAACACAAGAAGCTTACTAACAAGGTCAAAGTGAACCGCGTTTCTGTGATAAACAAGAAAGCAAGATCCTAGAACCAGACAACGTCATACATTACCCAACTCTACGTCCCGGGACCCATTCTTGGGCTTCGCATGTGGGCTAAGATTTGGCAATTTTAATCAGATTCGTTGGGTTTTTCTCCAAGTACTCCGGTTTTCTTCCTTCACGAAAGTAGACATTTAGGCAGATCTAAGCCGTCAATCGATTAAGCATTAGCTTCTGGCTAGGAAAGATGGGGAACTAGTTCATTCGCAATTGAGGTTAACTTAATTTATTCATATATTTGTATAAGCGTTCCTTTTATTTATGTTGGATTTACAATAATCCCAACAGAAACTGGAAACAAAACTTTTGCAGACCTTTGGGTGAACAAACAAAGAATAGTATGATGCATATTTTCGGCTTTGGAAACTACGCTTTTTTCTACCGCTGGAATCGATTGTTTTCTGATGGCTCTCAGTTTGTTTCTCTTTCAGCAGCTACTTCTCGTCGAACACGGGAAAAATAAAATCCTGTCAGGTATCACTGAAACAAATAAAGAAAAGCATTTACTTAGTAACCGTCAGCTACACATGAATCGGTATCAATCACCTGGCCAATCACAAGGTAGAAAAAGGATACGCTGATAGATATAAAACTATCTCCTGCATCAGCAGGAAGAAGTCCTATATCACACCAGGCATCCTAAGCTAAACTTGCATAAAGTTGAAAAGGGCAAAAACATGTTTTTTTTGAAGTTTTATGGATAGTAGATACTTTAATCAAAGTTGTGAAAACTCAAAGTTTCATGAACGAAGTGAAAGTTTACATTAATGCAGCATGAGAAGGTGGAGTTCTAAAACTCGCAAAGATAAGAAATCGTAGTTAGGTCATGCTGTTGACATCACTGAAAATATGCCCCCAACCCCGTGTCATCCGATCCTACTTCCTCACTCCCGCTTATTAGCTCTTATGACTTGCGGCATTGATAGCTGAAGGAAAAGGTTGCTTTTATTTCTACATTGAGTTACACAATGATTAATTTTTAAAACTTGTGCAAGATGAAGATATCTGATCAGCATTAAATATAATGCTGCTGAAAATAAATAACGAATATATGTTACAGTTTCTCATCAAAAAAACTGCCTACGATTCTACGGTTCCATGGACTCGATTGTAACCGACTACAAACAATACTAATTTAATCCTTCGTACTTTTGAAAATTATCCTTGAACCTACTGATTAGTCTTGGTAAACAAGTTGGACAACTGAAGCAGCAGGTTATTGACGTAATTTTTAAGTTGTTTACTGCATGCTATCATCTGACCAGTGCAAACTGATTGACAGGATGGGTGGTGATAATATCTTAACACTGTCCTGACGCAATAAGCTGTAGTTTTAAAAACCTATTCGTGTGCAAGTACAAAACAAGAATACAACTTAGACTTTTACCTGTGGTGATAGAACATCAATTATTAAAGAATCTCTAAATAACTGCTAATTTATTAACGTATGATTATGTTGAGCCATCAGTTAGCAAGCTAGCAAGAAGATATACCGAGTTTCAATCTATAAGAACCAAGTTAATAGTCCCGCTCCCTTTGTGAGATTCTGTGGCTCAATGACTGAGTGGAGAACCTGACTGGTAATCAAAGGGTCGTGGTTTCGATTCCCATTAGTAACTCAAAACGTTTTTCTTATCAGAAAAAGAAGTTAGAATGAACACAAACGTTTCTTCTTTATAACTATCTAACTAGAATATAAACTTTACCTCACCAGTAACCAATCACTCTCCCTTTATAAACATAACTTCTTGAAAACATTTGCAGGTAGTGATCGACAACCAATACTTGAAAGTGATCATTTAACAACATCAAAGGAATACAAGAGAAAAGCATACCTGGTTTATTCAGGTTAGTTCATTCAAAACTAAATTCTAAACTTTTATGCGTCGAATATATGAGGTAAAATTGATATAGTTGTTCATTAGTCATTAAGTTATTTTATTGACCATATTTATGTTTAGTTCATAGGTCATAAAAAAATAACTAACATTTTGAACTTGAATTTTGATTTGTTAACAATCGAGTTTTTCTGAGCGATATAACTGGTTGTCAAGTTGTGAGAATTTACAGTTTCATAAAAAGAAATAAAGCTACACATGCAGCAATGGCAATCATGCAAACGTTTTGTCTGCGCGAAGGAAGTATCTTGACAGTATCATTATTATAATTTCTGTTCTGTTTATTTTTAGAGTGATAGCGTTAATCACATTGTCAATTACAAAAGCCGGAAAAGAGTTACGTTTAAGAATCTTAGTTAAGTTTTCCATATCGATTTTACGGCCGTTAGAAGTGTTGTTGATTTTAAATGTCTTGTCTACTAAGATTTTAATGAGACTTTGTTTATATTTGAAAGAAGTATAACTAAGAAAGTTAGTTAAAAGTCCGATATATGTCTTTTTATGAAAAATAGACGTGATGTATTTACCATCGGATTTCTTGATTAAAACACCTAGAAAAGATAATTTACCATCTACCTCTTTTTCAAAAGTAAATTTAAAAAATTAAAAAAGGTCATAGCGTCATTTTCATTTTCAAACAAACATAATGTGTCATCGACGTAACGTTTGTAACGTAAAACTCTAGGTCCTTGATAGTCGTTTAGCCAAGATTGCTCGTGATAACCCATAAAAAGATTAGCTAATACGGGCGCTAAAGGACTACCCATAGCAACTCCGTCTATTTGATCATAAAAGTTATCGTTAAACAAAAAATGTGTTTGTGATGTTGCGAAAATGAATAATTGTTTGAGATCACTTTTACTTATAGAAAACTTAGGATTATGTTTAAACATTAATGCAACAGCGATGTTAATAGTTTCATTAAGCGGGATGTTAGTGAAAAGACTTTCATCATCAAAAGAGATGAGAATCTTATCGCAAAATGTAAGATTATGAAACTCGTTAACAAAAGAAAATGAGTCCTTAATATTATAAGTATCTGTAATGAGAGGATTGAGAACGGAGCAAAAATATTTTGCTAATTATAGTTGTAAGTACCGATTGAGGAAACGGTTGGCCTAAAGCTAGGGTGGAGGTTCGTTATACCACGCGGCTTATGTAGTTTAGGCAAACCATAAAATCTAACAGGTTGTGAACCCTTAGGAAAAATAAGACTATAAGTTTCCTTATATATTCTGATTTTAGACCTGAGTTTACGTAAAAACCGTTGGAGTTTTTCTTCTCTACGTACGGTAGGTCAGCATGAAGATGTTTAAATTTACATTTATCGCTAATTACACCTAAACAATAGTTAACATATACCTCGCGATCAAGTATAACTACACCATTGCCCTTGTCGGGACGAAGAATAATTATAGAGTTATTATTAAGAGTTTATTATTATTATTATTATTATTATTATTATTATTATTATTATTATTATTATTATTATTATTATTATTATTATTAATATTATAAAGTAATGTCAGTTACAAACGTGTCCAGTGACATAGTATGTAATCGTTTAAGTGGTAAGTTTAGAGCTCTTTGGACGAGTTTTATAACAAAACCACTAAATCACGTTGCGAATCTGTGAACAAAAAAATCATTATTAGTAAAAAATTAAGCATATCAGTAAAATTTTGAAAGTTCAATATTTCTTAACTTGTAATTTGCCTCTAACAATACATTTTGATCTATCTTTCTAGCTGCACTATCTTGATTTCTAGCTGCTTCTATTATGTAAGTTGTAAATGCAGAACTCACTAATACGGTGACAGTGCATGTGATAAATAGGTAGGTAACTATTTGTTTAACACAAACCGCTGTCCTAGTTTAGCACTGTACATGTTTTACATGCTACTCAAAACGAATGAGACGCAAACATGTAGAATGCCATTTTTTTGCTAGCAAAGCATCTTCATCTTATAACTTTGCATGCAGCAAGCATAGTTCAAGATTGCTTCAGTTAAGGAATCTTGACTATAAAAGAGCTGGGGATTTCACGGCGACGTGAATAGCGGCTATAGTATTTTGACTAATTGTATGAAAATTAAGAATTCAAATCGAAACATGAACTACTGATGGTACACACTATTACACAGTTATATACATAAAGTCTTCCAAAAGTTTTTTAGAAAGCTGAACTTACTTTTGTGGCTTGGAATAGTTGTTTCCAAGAATTCGCTCGTTGCGATTGGTTGAGATGTAGTGCCTGTAAAAACATTATGAAAATTATGTGACTTGTTGAATAAAGATTGCACGGAAACAATTCATTTCAAAGATAAAGACCGGCCTTACAAAAATTTTCTTTGAAAAAAGCCAGCAAAACTTAAACGAGAAGTTTAAATATTATTTGAAATGTGGCTTGAAGACGTCGTGCGGAGGAAATGAGCAGCTCATATTAAAAAGCATTTGAAAATCTTTTCTTTCCGCGTTAGAGAAAATTAGGATACGTGAAAAAGTTAGGAACCAACCTTTGTAGCTGAAGACTGGTGTTCGCAAGGTTTCCCTCTTTGTGACTGGTTGGGGAGTAGTATTTGCTAAAAAAGTAGAAAAGAGTGTGACTTGAGGCGTAGGATTCTAAAAAAAATTCAATCTAAAGCTAAAGCGCTCCCTGCTATGATATCTTTGAGGTTTTTAAACACGATTGAAATGCGTCGGTTAAATGGTAGAATTTAGAAAACTGAAATATTGTTATTGACAAAAATGTATTTTTATTAACTTCAGACGTTTTTTTGTGTTGTAATGATTGAATGTACTATGGTACAACAAATTAAAGCACGACTTCAGTTTTCCCACTAACTAGTTCGTATTTAAAACAGTGTCAACAAAATGTCTATAAAACCTAAACTGAATAGACTCAAGTTATTAAAATGCATATGACACGGATTTTTTTTCGGCTTCTTCTCACATTTAATACTTGAGAAAGATAAATTTGATATTCAAAATCCTCAAAAAAAAAACAAACCACGGTTTCTTGCGTTTCGAAAACACAATTTTTGAAGTAAAAATTTGCCCGGAGTCTGGGTTCTGGTTATGAGGTCACATTGTTTGCAATTTGCATTCTCTCCATCAGTATAGCTGGTATTTGGACAGCTTTCTTTATTCGACGCTTTAACTATGCAATATCTTCCACCATTTTTCTTCGTTTTACTCTCCATCGCTGTTTTTTTCTTTTCTTCAAAAAAAATGTTGCAAACAATGTGACGTCACAGGCGGTGGTTTGGCCGCTTGGCTGGAGAACACTTTATAGCCCAAAATCAGCATTTCAAACACATAGTAAAACAACGAGAAACGATTACTGGCAGAAAATAACTTCAGTTTATAATCAAAAATACATTAAAATTTTTAAAAATATTTAAAAAAAAAAATCCGTGTCATATGCACTGTAAATAAAACCAGTTTTGCTCAAACACAGCAATACCACTTACTGACTTAGCTTGTCGAAAGTGTCACATTATGTTACTTTTGGACAAATGTAAGTTATAACACCATGCAAACATACATCATCATCATCATTATCATCATCACCACCATTACAATTATGATCATTATCATCATTTTTAATTAACATTTGTAATTTGCCATCTATGATAAGGCGAAACGGGCGATGATCCGTTTATGTTGCGCAATAGTTTACTTCACTACCATTCAAAAATACCGCATAACTTGCATCTAAAGTGAATTTCGATCCGTTATAAAGGAAAACTCTTACCCTTAGACCTCCACTGATAGAGCACATGGAATGTCTTATATAAGATAAGGGTTTTAAGGACTTAACAATTTAGTATTAAGAATAATTCGACAAAACTTTAGTATTAAATGGATATTACAGTAAATTTGTAAAGATTTCGAAATGTTCAAACAAAGCTGGTGAGTAAGCAGCAGGTCCTGGACCCAAGTCACTATGATCACTGCTTAACTAGTGAGCTGTCCATCAACTCATGTCTGCTCATTTAAAAAAAATCAAGAATTGAATACCGCGAGAAAATCTGTATCACAGTCGTCGTCAATTAGAAGTTTACAAAAACAAAAAGAACTATTGCCTTTTATAAAATTAATCTTTATTAGTTCTGTAGAAAATGTACATGTGAAAGCTGTCAGTTTGCAAACGGTTTTCTTGAGACCTTTTTCATGGTTGAAAGAATCTTGTTTTTAATTTCATGGTAGTTGACAGCTTGCTTTAATTTGCATAATGAAAATTTTACAAAGTTCGTATTTATTTTGTTTCGTTTTTTTCTTCAACCAAACTTTTACTTTATGAACGAGTTAAAATATAAAAATGTTTTTCTTATATAAATTTGGCTTGTAGAAAAATACTTAAAAAAATAAAAAATAATAACAGAAATGAACTGAATCTGCAGCAGGCTGGAGCGTTTGTTTGAAAGCATGAAGTTCGTATAGATATTGCAAAATTTTGTAGACTGAGTTTATCTAGCCATCTACAAGCCGAGTTAAATATTATAGACGTCGCGAAAAATCGGCGAATACAAAACGGAATTCCATTATGCGACATTTGGCAGCATAAACAAAATACGTGTGACACACATTGCTCACTAGAAACTTGTTTTCAACGTAAAGCAAAGTACAACAGTCCTCCCGACCATTATTATTATTATTTTGTGTTTGCACAGTTTAAGATTTTAAAAACTGGAATGTTATTCCTCTCCATCAAGTCTGAGACTTCAGACAAAGAGGAACTTACTAAGAATGTGGGCACTTCCAAGTACAGCTGTTTACAGATGATATCGCTTCTTAACCGAGTTGGTTGCCAGGGCTTGGTCCTGAGCTGCTATCAACAGGCTCTCGGTCTCTTTTTAGTTCTCCTCTCCTGAGCCACATCCACGAATCTTCAGTCCTCACTTCCTCCGTCTGCCTTAAGAGCTGCCCATGCATTGGCATTTCTTTCCCACCGCTCCAATCTTTCATTTTGCAAACGTGCTTTGTAAGCTTGCTTCCCTTCAATCCTGATCTTGTCAATTTTATTTGCTTTAGCGACAAATTTCAGCAGCTCTTCTTTGCTGTTGGCAAGGTAGAAGTCCAAGTTCCTCCTCTCGTTTGCCACACAGTCCTTTATACTCACAAGCCCACGTCCACCACTGCTTCTGCTCATATAGAGTATGTCTATATTTGCCCGAGGGTAGAGGAAATTGTAATCGTACAGGTACTGCCGTGTTTTCCTGTCCAATTCTTCTAGCTCCAATAGCCCCCAGTCAAGGATTGCAGCGCTGTAGCGAACCACAGGCACAGCCCACGTGTTGATAGCACATACAAGATTCCTTGAGTTAAGTTTGGACTTCAGTACCTTTCCTAGCCGATCAAAGTACACATTCTGTACTTTCTCTTTCATCTCGGTCTCAAGAATGCCATCAAGTTCGAGTATACCAAGGAACTTATATCCACTCTCATTAGGATCATGAAATCTCTCGCCGTTGGGCAACTCGATACCTGTAGCTTGCACTCGATTTCCTGTGCGCATAGTCACCACAGCACACTTCGAAATATCCATCTCCATACCTATGTCTTCGCTACAGATACGGACAGTCTGCACAAGGGATTCGACTTCCTTCTCTGATCTTGTGAAGAGCTTAAGATCATCCATGAAGAGTAGATGATTAAGCTCAGGATCTTCCTTTGCTAACCGGTAGCCCATCCCTGTTGATCTAAGGACCAGTGTGAAGGGAATTAGAGCCTTCACAAACAGAAGGGGAGAGAAAGAATTTCCCTGGAATATCCCTCTGTTTATCTTCACCGTGCCTAGTTGTTGGTTATTGGCGACTAGTGTGGTTTCCCATAACTTCATACTTGTGGCTAGCAAGATCCTTAGATTTTCCGCAATGTTAAGCTTGCCTAAGATCTTGACAATCCACGAGTGTGGAACCATGTCATAGGCCTTCTTGAAGTCGATCCAAGCCATGCAAAGGTTATTATGTCTGCAATTGCAGTTACGCAGCACAGCCTTGTCTATGGCTAAGTGGTCTTTGGTGCCTTGTGATCGTTTGCGGCAACCTTTTTGCTCAAGTGGCATCTCTTCGAGATGAGCATATACTTCCTCAGCAAAAAACCTTTACAATTACGGTCAGTGGTTTTCGTGATTTCGCTTATTGTGACTGGGAAAGAAGTAGTACTTTTTTTAATGGGATAAAAGATTGTAACTTTTTGTTTGAAGACAATAAAATCAAAAATGAAAATTGAAACAATTTTTAAGGTAACAGCTCCACAAACTCAGTGTTTACAAATCTCTGAAAAATCAATTTAGAGTTCTTGTAAAACATTGGACAAAGACTTTAATTGGGATGACCACCAGACAACAATCTGTGTGGAAAGTTGACGTTTTCAATAATATATATTTGTCAATTGAGATACGTGAAAAAGTTAGGAACCAACCTTTGTAGCTGAAGACTGGTGTTCGAAAGGTTTCCCTCTTTGTGACTGGTTGGGGAGCAGTATTTGCTATAAAAGTTAAGAAAATGTGACTTAGGGAGGCCTCATATATCAACTTTGCCAACAAGAAACGTCGTTTCTTTTGAACCCCCTCCCCCTCCCCTACCCCAGCCTAAGAAACGTCAAAAATGTTTATCGTTATTTTTGTGATCTAAAAACATTGTAAAAGTTTTTAAGGTTAACAGAGAATACTTTCTGTGACTTTATTTAAAATATTTTCGATGAAGTCTCCATCAAAGTCAATTTCATCATTAAATGCTTCAATAACGATTTGATTCCGCTCAAACTTCTATGAGGCTTAAAAAAACAGTAATCGTATAACATATGACCAAATACAAGAAACAACAAAATATAGAACACATTCTGGAGAAAAAAGCTGTCAGCGTGATCGCAAGCTCAACAAAAACAAATGAGTTTGCGGCTGATTTTATCGATTTCTTAGCTTGCTGTAAAAGATACTTGATTATAAATGAGTTTCAGGCAAGATATCAACAACCACTCGTCTCCCCACAAAGTAGTCTGCATAAAATTTTTTGTCTGATCAGACTACTATATAAACAATATAAATCTTGAGAAGAACATAACGAACTGACCAAAGAATATAAGTCAAAAGTTATTCTATATCCCTTCTAAGATGTTTCCAAAAAGTCCACATTTTTGTAACAAAAGCATTGAATTTTCCCACGACATGTCACAGAGAAACGTCACTTACGCCAACCCCACCTCCACCCCTAAACGTAAAATTGACATTTCTTGTGGGCAAAATCGATATGTGAAGCTTTCCTTACTCTGAATAAATCTAGGAGAAGTTCAGTCCAAATATAAAACGCTCCTATTATGATATATTTGATGTTTTTAAACTACGTCGAATAGATTGGAATTATTAGATAGTGACAGTAATCTCTAGAGTTATATTTCTACACTACACGTTTAACAATTTAATTCTCAGATTCTAAAGTGCATTACTGATATTTATGAACATACTTAAATCAAATAGAATTTTGTTTGGCTGAAGAAACCTACTACCTAGCTTTTAGGAAGTGTCATTCTTTATTACATTTGAACAAATTTAGGTCACAACACCATGGCCATGCAAACCTTCATCTTAATCATCATCATTATCATCACCACGATTACAATCATCTTCATTGTAACAATTTCAATTAACATCTGTTTGTTTCTTATCTATAATGGGGTATGACCTGCGCAACAGGTCCCTCACTACCATGCAAACATACTGTATAACAAATTCCAAATCATCTAGAAGGAATCCTTATCCCTTACAAGGGAAAACACATTCTTATATCTCGACTGACAGAACAACATGGAATGTCTACACTATTTTAGCGTTTTCGTAATTAACGATTCCGTTTTAACTGGACAATACAGCAAACGTATAAAGATTTCTAATCGTGACATAATAACTGCTTCTAACATTATGTTTTGATTAGTAGCATACCTTTGGGGAGTATTTGATAAATTCGGTGTAGATAAAACAAACATTTCGAAGACCAATATAATTTAATTTAATGTTCTATGAAAATTTTGCGTCACGATTAGACTTACCAGATTTAAAGTTGTAATTTCATTAAAAATGAGTTATTGGACTATAAAGTTATAGTTACTGTCAAAAGAATTCAAAACTTTACGGGTTTGATAAACAACACGGTCAATGAAAAATGGGGAGCTTGATAATTTTTTTATACTTTTCAAATACGTTTAAGTGTAGGTGAAACTGTGACTTTCTGACCTCTTTACGATTAACAAGTATAAAATGAAAAGAACAATATTAACCTTACTCAATCCAAGCTTTATTGAGGGCCCTCAACCTAAGGGGGGTGGATTCCACTCTCCCAATGTTTCCGTGACTTTTTTAGTGTTTATCCGAACTTGTACGTTTGATCATTGATGATGTCATATTTTGTTCAACTTTCGTTGTTTTTTGGTCTTTTTATAACACGCGTCTTGGAATCTCAAATCGTAATCCAAACAAAACATTTCGCTGCAGCATTTGTTCGAGTTATTGCAGAAAAAAAGGAAAAAACACAAAAATGTTACTGAAAAAATCGAAATCAGTTTCATAGGAAATAAAATTGGTTGCCATGACAACAATTTGCAGATAGTTTTTCAATAATATACAAATTAGTTTTCTGCAATAAGTGTTTTGGATTCACTTTTTGATACCTCAAAAAATATCAAACTAGGAAACATTCAAAATTAGAAAATAGTAACCTACCAAAAACTGGTTACCATGGCAACAAGGAAGCCAGGGTAATGTTGCTTGTTTATAAATTCCAGGAAAAGTCGTATTATTTTAGCTTTCAAATCCAAATTGTTCTTATGTTAGGATAAAAAAGCGCTTAGTGGGAGAAGATTCTCACCTTGGACTGGAAAGGGTTTATCAAATGTCGAATGTGCTAGTTTTACGTGTAAATGTATATAATGAGACCATACTAACCTTTGCGTCGACGAGCTGTGCTTTTCGTGGCGGTTTCGCTTATTGTCAGATTGGTAGAGAGGTTGTACCTTTTATTGGAATGAGAGAATTTGACTCATTGTTTAATTGTAGATAGAATTAAGGAAATAAATTGAAACAAAAAGTAATAATAGTACAAACTCAGTCCACATAAATCATTTTGAAGTTATTTTAAAGCAATTGAAATGTGTCACTAAAACGCGTAATTGAAACCACTAGTATTCTACGTTAAACTCTGATGACCAACAGTCTACATAAATTGTATAAAAAGCTGACGTTTTTAGCAATCTGTTTTTGTCAGCTAGGATAAGCAAAAAAGTATAAGAGTAAAAACAAATGGAATTATTGCAGTCAAAACAATACAAAACATAAAAATTTTTTCATTCTCTCTCAAGCGATATCAATTGCCCTGATTTATGTTCATTTTATTTATAAAAGCATAATAAAAGATATAGGAAGAACCGTCAATAAAATACTCAAGAGTAGTTAAATAAATCTGATATAAAGATGATGCAACTTTTTGGCTGGGGAATGGGGTTTGCAAAGTTTCGCTCTTCGTGATTGGCCTGGAAGTAGTATTGGCCAAAATAAGTAACATCCTACTTCAATTAAAGACGCTCAAAGAGCGCATGTGGTCACTCCTTATGGGACGTTTAACGGAATGTTTTTTTTGCGTCAAAATTGAAGCGTTATCCGGTTGGAGATGGAAATAATTCACCAGACATTCATCCAATAAGCATTAGGTTGGGTCACAAGTGGATTTGTAAACCAAGATACAACATAATCACAAATGTTATATAACGGAGAGATGATGGCTGTCAGTTTCCACACTCATGCATATTTAATACATCAGTGTTCTATCTATAGCCCGACTTTAGCAAAGTTCGAATTTCTAATAAAGTGGAAATGCTAAACTAGTGTGCAATATGAATTTGTATTACTATTTCCTAGAATACTTTAGTTCATACATTTGGCTTAAATAGTTTTTCTTGGTTAGTTTTACAGAAAAAATGACCTCGGCGACTTTTGCTTTTACACGTGACGTCCACCATTTTGAAAAGTCTTACACCTAACGCCATTTGGAATTTTCGCCAAATCGTTATGGTTAGTGTTACACGCCCGCTTGTTTCCTTACAAGCACGACAAAATAGGACTGCAAGAATGGAGTGACCAAAAAATAAATCAAAACATACAGCCCTATAAAGATTTCTTCGAAGTTTTTAAAACACGATTTAATGCATCTATACATCGTTGTAATTAGAAAACTGAAGTTTTATTAGTAACAAAAATGTATTATCTATCTATCTATCTATCTATCTATCTATCTATCTATCTATTTATCTATCTATCTATTTATATTTAGTAAAATCCAATTAGTAGGCTATTATCAATGCTGCGTTCTGATTGGTTGAGCTACTAGTAGGTTATTTGTTATAGCCTACTTGTAGCGAAAAAAACCGGCCTAGTACACCAAAACAATGGCGGCTGAGTCGCGTTTTGTTGAAGTTTTGGATGAGTATTTGAGCTAATTATTACATAAATCTATACCAAAATCTACAAAGAAGTCAACTATATATGAAGTGAAGATATTTAACGGTAGGAATAAACAAAATAAATTTGAACTGTTGATTAATGTTACCGTAAATTTGACTCCCTTTGCAACTACTATTTTTATCGTCTTTTTGACAAACTAAAACAACTATTTTTTACGGAATAGTTTTCAAGCTAAACAAGGTTTGAAACTCCGATAAAAGAGACGAAAAAGAAGAGCTTAATGACTGCCTGAAAGTTTTTTTGTTGCAGTGAAGCAGAAAGACGGAAAAGATTTCAAAGTTTCGTCTAGTGAGTACGCCTGGCCATATTTGTAATGTTTTG